>JAVJIF010030846.1:62500-370067 GCA_038442645.1 Agave tequilana | reverse complement strand
TGATTGGTAGTCAAAAGTGCATAATTATCATCATATATACCATCGCATTCGCACATTTATTCATTTATTCTGCACATTTATTAATAATTTGTAATTTATTGTGTGCAGGCCTCGAATTATCAATTTAATAATAAATAAAGCCCAATGAAGCCCAAAAGCCCATATTTGAAGCCCAAGAGTCAAATGCAAATATCAAGTGTCAAAGTGCAATTATGCAAGCTAGAGTTGCAATTATTGAAGTTTAGGGAAGGGTGGACTTCTATCCAACCCTAAACACCTGCAGGATCAGATTAAAAGCCAAGATCAAGAAGAAATTCGTGGAGGAAGGATTTGAGAAATCTGGATTAAAGGGTAACTTGATTACCAAGTTATCTCGAAAATCCAGATTTAAAAGGCCAGGATTACAATTCCAGAAGCAGGCGCCCCTATGGACGGACCAGGAGAGGCCACGCGCCCAAGCGCGTGGCCAGAAGCCCAGATTGCCGCGGAACCGCGGCAAAAGCCGCGGATCCGCGGCAATAATGATGAGATTAAATCCAAATTTTGTGGGCAGTTTCGTCCGGACTCTGTGGTCTCTGCCCTATAAATATCACCTGCATTGCAATGTACAGAGCGTCCAGAGGCGAGCCAAGGGCCAAATTAGGGTTTTTTCTAGGGTTTCTTCCTTTGTAGTTAGATTTTCTTTTTTTTTTATTTTAAAGAGAGAGAGAGATGATTATATTGAGGGTGACACTGATGTATCTTCTCTTCTCTGCCATGGATTAAAGCAATAAAGGTATTATTTTGTTTTGTTTCTTATTTCTATGTTTTACTTTTATTCTTGTTTTCTATTTCTTTTTCTCTTTTCATCTCTGTGATTGGTGATGAGCATGCAAGCGATTACCGAACCATAAGTATACCGAGATCGGGGTTCCAACGATATTCCATGGCGATGTCTCCTCCTCGAGGCGTATCAACTCATGCTTGCCCAAGGCTTGATGACCTAATGCGACAACGGACTGAGTTCGATCCCAAGGTTCATACGTTCAAACGCCTCCGAAAAACGGTAGAAAGTATTAGGTTTCACTTATTTTCTCCAACTCAAGTAAGTTTTTTTTTTTTTTTTTTTATTTCTTTTTGTAGATTAAATCCATCTCTCTCCATATTCTTTTCTTCGATCCATTGTAAATACCACAACTCATTGTAAATACCATCGTGACTAACAAAATAACTAAAAAAGATAAATTTTTAGAGTATAACTTGCTTAACGCTTCTATCGCAGTCCCTCCTTGAGGATCACGACCCGCATAGCCTTGCTACCGCGGATTAGAACTGATTCCTCGCACGATCTATTCTTAATCTAATATTCTAATTTTTGTGTGCAGGAAAAATCAGTCAACAAATTGGCGCCGTTGCCAGGGAGGGGGACGGTAAGTTATCTCTAAAACAAAAAAATTTAATTTTTAACTAATTCTTTATTCTTTTCTGTTTGCAGGTTTGGAGAACAGGAAACAGAAACTTATCGCAACAGTGGACATATAGCTATCCTGTGTCTCTGCCCTCGAAGGCAGAGCACGAGGACCTGCAACTTTGCCGCGGAAACGCGGCCAAAGCCGCGGATCCGCGGCAATTGCAGTGAACTACTCACTGAATTTTTTTTTGCAGGTCTCAGTAAATTAAAATACTGCTTACTGATATATTCTGTTGTTTCTGTGATACACCTGAAATTCTAATAATTCAACAGTAAATTAATTGGTGTTAAAAATAAAAATTGATTAGACGTTTGCATATTAGGCACGTGTCTTTTCAATTATTTTTATTTACTGTTGAAGAGTGCTGGAGAAGCAAGGTACGTACGCATTGCATGTAGAATAGGATTCATCTCTTGGTTGATTTTCTGCTTTGGAGTGATTCTTATCTATTTATCTTGTACACTTGCACTAATTCATCTTAAGGGCATAACCTATAAATAAGATAAGGTAGGGATTTCATCACCTTCCTTAGCCCAAAAATCATATCCCGAGCACTCACTAACCCAAGCCTAACTAAAAATAGTAGACGTTGGCCCTA
This sequence comes from Agave tequilana, assembly GCA_038442645.1. Taxonomy (NCBI): domain Eukaryota; kingdom Viridiplantae; phylum Streptophyta; class Magnoliopsida; order Asparagales; family Asparagaceae; genus Agave; species Agave tequilana. Next base: position 368,018 of record JAVJIF010030846.1, on the reverse strand, counting down.
GGGACATCTCGGACTCAATAGGAGATTATCCTAAGGAGGAAAAGTGCTGGAAGTTGACTCTTGTCAAATCAGTGTCTAGGAAAGGGATTGGGGCCGAAAGCCCGAAGATTGGTGGTTTTTTAATTAAGGAACGTCTTTGACGGAAAACCTCCCACCATTCTTGCCCTGACCTGGCTGATTAACTTGTGGTCAAAGTCTGCACCCGACCTCCCGTGGAAAGTCTAACCAGTTAGGAGTCGTCTAGGTAATAGGTCTACCCTAACTTAGATTAGAATTTTCTTTGTTTATTTGTTTGTTTTGTTTGTGTTGGTGTGATATGGCATATAATAATAATTCCAATTTTAATCCATATTACACCCTAACTATTATTCGGATATTACCAACCCGGTATACTCTAACTTTGACCAATCTAGTGTGCCGGAATGGTCTTATCCGAATGAATATAACCCACACCCCCCATCTTATGACTATACTTTCATAATTTTCAACTCGTCACAGAGTTCATGGGGTTTCGAGTCCCCCGAGTCTAATTCTCAACCAAATTGTCCTCCATATCCATCTAGTCCACATTTTTCCCAAAATTCATACTCAGATCCACCCATTCAGAATAGAACTCCATCTATCTTGGAAATTTGAGTAGGAATGAGTCCAAGCAAAAATCACCATCAATTTTAGACATGATGATACGTGAGTCCACCGACTCACAAATTTATCACGATTACCCGTCCTATTTTCAAGTCCAATCAGAATATGATCCACCTATCGACTATGAAGGGATGCTAGCTGCCATGACTGAGGCTAAATTAGCCCGTGATCATGACATAGATTTGATGGTGGAATGCTTACACCGGCCGGCTGATTCTGATTCGATGACCACTTGATTAGAGCCGACGAACCAAGTTGCTTGGAACAACAAGTTTCTAATTCAGTACCATCTTGTGAACTTGCCGAAACTTCAAATTCTAATAATTTGGCAAGGTTTTCTTTCCCGAATTAGAACTCGAATGTGACCTAGATTCTCAAATCTATGATCAAGTTCAATTCCTGAATCATTATTGACTCCTGTTTTGTTACCCGACTTAGGTAATATTTTAGAGTCAGTTTTGATTCCCACATCTATCATTCCTGAACTTGAATCACCACCATTGAGTCACATTCCATTGTGGGAAGATGATTGTGGACTTGAGTTTCAATTTTTGACTTGGACCACTTCTCGAACTTAGCCCGACTCCTGAGCCCTTACTTGATTTGAGCTTCTTCCCTGAGTCAGTATTCGTTCCCGTACTTCCCATGTCCAAGTCAATCATTCCATCTTTTCATACTCCATTTTGGGACAAGGAGGTTGAGACAATTAACTCTGAAATTTATTATGAAATTTGGAAATTTGATGGGGTGGAAATTCTAAAAAATAATTATACATATATTTTAGTGGGTATGTAAGGAAAGTTTCTGGTGGGTTCCACCAAATTATCTGTTATCTTGATTGGGCCGCATTTCGTGGACCAATTAGACTACCTCCGGAACCACCACCCTAAGTAACTTCCGCCTTCCTTGTTCTGTTTCATGCATATATGCATTCATTCATACATTGAGGACAATGCATGAGATAAGTGTGGGGGTGGGCTTTACTAACATACTAACATAGGTAGACACTAACAAAATTTGCTAATAAAAAAAAATATAAAAAAAAAAATTTATAAAAAGGATGTATTTTGACTTTTTTTTTGAAAGAAATCTAAGTTAGTTTTAAGGATTAGGAAAATCATGATTAGGATTTCTAAAGACTTGGTCAAAATAAATAAATTGTTAAATTTTAGGTATAGGAGGAGAAATTGAATAAATAATTAGTCTTGATTTTTACCTTAATGAATATTGCATACCTAATGCATATCTAGGATTCTAAGACAAAGACCCTGTGCCTCATATATAAAAAAAAAAAAAAGAAAAAATCACTAATTAAGCTGGATACATGTGCCTCAAGAAGCATAAGTATTCATGCCTAAAGGTGAGTAAATAAAATAAAGTCCTTAGTTTTGGGGCCTAATTCACTCGAATTTGAGTCCGCGGGGTGTTTTCTCACCTGGTGCCCTAAAGCCAACCGGTTGGGAGTCATCGACTTTAAGTTCGCTACATGGGTGGATTAGAAAGTCCGAGGGAACTAAGGAAAAATTACTTAAATGTACTAACAAATCTAATAATCAATTAGTTAGGTATTAGGGCCTCAAGAAGCCTTGATGCTTATACGAAAGAAAATTAGATGATTATACATGCCAAAAAAAAAAATATATATTAACACATCTAATAATCAATTAGTTAGGTATTAGGGCCTCAAGAAGCCTTGATACTTACACGAAAGAAAATTAGATGAAGTTATAAAAATAATAAAGAGGCATGAGAGTCCAAGTTAGGAATTCCTAGTAAAAACATAAGGATGCATATGATTTTTGGTAACGAAAAGACTATATTAGAAATTCAATTTTAATTCTTACCTAAAATGGACAACAATTGACTTTATTAAGACTAGGTTTGAGGAATGAATAAAATGAGGATCCTAAAACTTATAGACTACTTAGTCTCTTCAATAATAATTCAAATATTTCCTTTTTATGGATTTTGTGGGTGAATCCGCTGAAAACCCTCACGAGACAACACTCGTCCTCTAGGGTAAACTAGGGGTTTAACGGCTTGTTGCACATGCTAAGTGCAACCGTGATTCCTACGAAAGTGAGTTAGGGTAGATTAACTTTTTTTTTTTCTTTGTTTTTACTCGAGGACGAGCAAAAAGATAAGTGTGTGGGTGTGATTGGTAGTCAAAAGTGCATAATTATCATCATATATACCATCGCATTCGCACATTTATTCATATTATTCTGCACATTTATTAATAATTTGTAATTTATTGTGTGCAGGCCTCGAATTATCAATTTAATAATAAATAAAGCCCAATGAAGCCCAAAAGCCCATATTTGAAGCCCAAGAGTCAAAATGCAAATATCAAGTGTCAAAGTGCAATTATGCAAGGGCTAGAGTTGCAATTATTGAAGTTTAGGGAAGGGTGGACTTCTATCCAACCCTAAACACCTGCAGGATCAGATTAAAAGGCCAAGATAAAGAAGAAATTCGTGGGAGGAAGATTTGAAGAAATCTGGATTAAGGGTAACTTGATTACCAAGTTATCTCGAAAATCCAGATTTAAAAGGCCAGGATTACAATTCCAGAAGCAGGCGCCCCTATGGACGGACCAGGAGAGGCCACGCGCCAAAGCGCGTGGCCAGAAGCCACCAGATTGCCGCGCGGACCGCGGCAAAGCCGCGGATCCGCGCAATAATGATGAGATTAAATCCCAAATTTTGTGGGCAGTTTCGTCCCGGACTCTGTGGTCTTCTGCCCTATAAATATCACCTGCATTGCAATGTACAGAGCGTCCAGAGGCGAGCCAAGGGCCAAAATTAGGGTTTTTTCTAGGGTTTCTTCCTTTGTAGTTAGATTTTCTTTTTTTTTTATTTTAAAGAGAGAGAGAGATGATTATATTGAGGGTGACACTGATGTATCTTCTCTTCTTCTGCCATGGATTAAAGCAATAAAGGTATTATTTTGTTTTGTTTCTTATTTCTATGTTTTACTTTTATTCTTGTTTTCTATTTCTTTTTCTCTTTTCATCTCTGTGATTGGTGATGAGCATGCAAGCGATTACCGAACCATAAGTATACCGAAGATCGGGGTTCCAACGATATTCCATGGCGATGTTCTCCTCTCGAGGCGTATCAACTCATGCTTGCCCAAGCTTGATGACCTAATGCGACAACGGACTGAGTTCGATCCCAAGGTTCATACGTTCAACGCCTCCGAAAACGGTAGAAAGTATTAGGTTTTCACTTATTTTCTCCAACTCAAGTAAGTTTTTTTTTTTTTTTATTTCTTTTTTGTAGATTAAATCCATCTCTCTCTCCATATTCTTTTCTTCGATCCATTGTAAATACACAACTCATTGTAAATACCATCGTGACTAACAAAATAACTAAAAAAGATAAATTTTTAGAGTATAACTTGCTTAACGGCTTCTATCGCAGTCCCTCCTTGAGGATCACGACCCGCATAGCCTTGCTACCGTGGATTAGAACTGATTCCTCGCACGATCTATTCTTAATCTAATATTCTAATTTTTGTGTGCAGGAAAATCAGTCAACAGTGAGCTCCGCAAATGCAGTCGTGCGCTTCTTGGAGCGCTTCCTGTGCCTCTGAATGAGAGAGACAACGGAGTAGGACACCGTCATATGAACGACGGTAAAGTGTCTTCAAGGTTGGATCATAGTGGAAACGGAGCGACCTTCGTCTGATGGACGCCGCTTCTTTGGGATCGTCTGGAAGCAGACCGTGCAGAGCGTAGTCAATGAGAGGGAAGCGCCAATCCCTCGGCTCAAGACCCACGGAGATATTATGGACCTCTTGGATCCTTAGCATATGCTTGGAGCATACGAGATGCCGGGTTGCGACTGTGAGGTGATACTCGGTGTCGGCCGGTAAGGCTAGCGTTGTTGCTAATGCAGCGAGGGCATCCGCCTTGGTATTTTGAGATCGGGACACGTGCCCGATGTAGAAGCCTTCAAATAGGCTAGCCAATTCGATGGCTGTATGGTAATAAGGCACCAAATCCTCATGGCGGACTTCGTATTCGCCTTTAACCTGATTGATGATCAGTTTTGAATCGCCATAAGCTTCGAGGTAGCGTACCCCCATTCCCTGGGCGAGCTGGAGGCCGATGAGCAGAGCATTATATTCTGCTATATTATTAGAGCATGATTCTGTCAAGGAGAATGCTCTGGGAAGGATATGATCCTGTGGGGAGATGAACACAACCCCCACTCCAGCAATAATCTTCCCTTTGGGGCCCATCCGCGATGCTCCGTCGAAGAACATCTGCCACACTTCCTCTGCTGAGGTTGCATTAGACTCGAAGACTTCATCAGGGATGTCTTCGTGAAGTTTTGAATGTTCTGGAACTGGATGAGCAGCTAAGAACTCTGCAAGGGCCTGGCCTTTAACTGCCTTCTGAGGAGTAAAGGTCATGTCGTATTAAGACAACAGAAGTGCCATTTAGCCAACCTTGAATTCAGCGACCCTGGCTTCGTCATGAGAAGACGTAAAGGGTTCACCCTGGAGATGACATGTATGGTTTGGCCAACCAAATAATGTCGTGTCTTCTGGACAGCGAAGACGAGAGCTAAACACTCTTTCTCAATAGGATTGTAGCGAGATTCCGCTCCTATGAGAGTCCTGCTCAGATAATAAATGGCCTGCTCATGGCCATTGTCGTTCTTCTGAGCGAGGAGGGCACCGAGGGAATAGTCCAGAGCTTTTACATAAAGCAAGAATGGTTTCCCTGATGTAGGGGCCACTAAGACCGGAGGTTTTGTGAGATACCTCTTAATGTCTTCATAGGCTTCTTGACAAGCTTGGTCCCATATGAAGGCAGTACCCTTTTTCATGAGACGGGTAAAGGGCTGGCAACAGCCCGAAAGATTTGCTATGAATCTTCTGATGTAGGCTAATCTGCCTTGCAAGCCTCGGAGCTCTTTGAGATTCCTTGGGGATGCATGTCCTGGATGGCTTTGACTTTGTCTGGGTCCAGATGGATCCCTTTTGATGTGACAATGAACCCAAGGAATTTGCCGCTGGATACTCCTAAGAAGGATTTTGTCGGGTTCATTTTCAGCTGATGAGCCCGCATTATGTCGAACATCGTTCTCAGATCGCGAAGATGTTCATTTTTGCTGCGGCTTTTGACGGCAATGTCGTCAACATAGCATTCCACCGTCTTTCGGAGATGGTCGCGGAAGATCATGCTCATCGCCCGCTGGTAGGTTGCTCCGGCGTTCTTCAGTCCGAAGGGCATCACAGTGTAGCAGTATACCCCCAATGGCGTTCGGAAAGAAGTATGCTTCTCGTCATCAGGATACATCTTGATCTGGTTGTACCCTGAGAAGCCATCCATGAAAGACATCCTCTCGAACCCGCATGTGTTGTCGATCATGACATCAGTGATCGGCAGTGGGAATTCATCTTTGGGACAGGCCGTATTGAGATCACGGTAGTCGATGCAGATCCGTATTTTCCCGTTCTTTTTGAGGACGGGGACGATGTTAGCTACCCAGTCTGGATGTTGTTCCTCCCGGATGAAGCCACAAGCAATGAGCTTATGAACTTCGGCTTCAATAGCCTCCATGATGTTTGGGCGGAACCGACGTTTTTGCTGCTTGACCGGCTTAACGTCGTTCTTGATGTTTAGACGGTGCATGGCGACCTGTGGATCAAGTCCGGGCATGTCTTCATAGCTCCAGGCGAAGACATCTATATACTCTTTTACGAGCATTATCAATTCTTCCTTTTCGATGAGTGATAAGCTTTCACTTATGAAAATAGGTTTGGGGTGATCTTGACTACCCAAGTTGACCTGGATCACCTTGTCTTCGGTAGGTGGCTCGCGCAGCTCGAACCGCTTTTCCCATTGGAGACTTAATTGCTGGCCCAAGGTTCCTCATCAGTAGCTTCTGCAGGTTCCAATTGACTGGCTGAAGTCATATTCACAGTGAGGCCGTTGAACATTCCTCCTATGCTGATGTCAGAGTCCCACTCGGCAGATGAGCCCGACTGTAATGGAATTGGCTCGTCGTCTTTGACATGAACCGTTACTGATGATGTGGGTGTGACATACCCTAACCCCCTGCGTGTACTATCATAATAATTTGCAGGTTTCCCTCTTGGGACGGAGTTACGCATCAAGCTGCGTCTTCCTTTTCCGAAGTTCAGGCCGCCTGCCTGCTTCAAGTCATATCCCATCTTCTCCATAATATGGCGTGCCGGTTGCGCATAACGGAAGAACTGTGGGGTTTCTGAGTCCGAGCTTGACTCTGTAGCTGCAGGTCCCCGTGGCTGGGTTCTACCGAAGATTATCGGCAACTGACCTTGTTTGGATGGAGGGATTACCAGCGTGGCCCCTTCTATAACCTCCACAGATGTAGTAGCCGAACTTGACTCATGTACGGGCATGTGCAGAGAGCCCTCTATGATGGATTTAATTGACCCAATACTCGCAGGATAACCAAAAGAGATACTCTCATTAATTACCCATTCGCCCTCTTCATCAGAAGGGATATTACATTGGGGGTCATTGAGGAAACATGCTGTAATTGGTTCGCCAATCAAAATGGCTGGCACGCCTGTTTCGGATTCTGAATCCGCCTCATTGCCACTTCCATCATCGTCTGGCAATGGCTCTGCAGGCGTTCCGTCGGCCTCTTGATACAGGAGGGCGTCGGTGAAGTAGTTTTCCACCCCCTTGAAGGGTTGCTTTTTCAGCGAAGACAGTTCGTACTGTCGCATCATCTTCAACATATTTGAAGCATTGGTGGAGGGTGGAAGGAACGATCCAGTTGGCATGGATCCAGGGTCTTCCTAGCAGCAAGTTATATGATGTGTCAGTATCAATGACATAGCACGTCACTTCTGACTTCAAGCTTCCGATTCTGCAGCGGAGCCGAATCTTTCCAAGCGGATGGCTGCTCCCGGCGTTAAAACCGTATATTGTAGTGGTGGTTGCGGACAACCTGTACAATGGTATGCCGAGAAAATAGAGGAGCCTTTTGGGGATGATGCTAGTGCAGACCCCGGATCGACTTGTACTCTTTCAATGCATGTTGAACCGATATATCCGTGTAGTACAGAGGTCGATCGTGCTTGTTGTCCTTGAGAAGCATATCTTCCGCCGTGAAGGTGATAGCAGGCACCTTTGATTGTGCGTGATGGCACTCTGAGCAGGAAGGCCGGATCTCATCACCAGGAACCTCAGGCATGTATGTCAGAAAGGACTCTGAGTTGGCTAACGCATCTCTGAGTGCTTCTCTTGTCTCTTTAGAGAGACGAAGGAGCTCGTGTATTGTGATACGAGCCGGAATATTTGGCTAAGTGAGCCAATATATCAAAGCGGAAGGGCGTGGCTAACCCTTGGACTGACGGTTTCTTCAACACGTGGTCGAATCGTACCTCCTTAGGCTTCTCTTTTCCCTTGGTTGGGATTGGAGTGGATGCTGGTATTTGTACTGACGTCGTTTGCTGTTGTGTCTCGTCAGTAGACTTTTCATACTGCCTCAAGTATGATTTTTCGGATCGGGTGCCCGTCTGTTGAGGCGCATCAGCTTTCGTTGTGCAAGCATACTTTTCTCCTTCAGAATCACTAAGGGAAGCCGATGTAAGATTGCCGTCGTCTGGCAGGATGGAGACGATATTGCAGGACTTGCCCTTTTTGCTGGAGTCCTTCGACGTCCGCTGTATGTCTTGGACGAGGTCAGGGTGTATCCACATAACTTCCCCCGTCTCCAATGTCAAAGGGACGAGACCCTTGTTGTATTGAGTCATGGCTGGAGGATGCTTGACTTCCAACCGCGGTGCCGAGGCTGAATAGGTCCCGTCGGGAACTGTGACCTTCTGGGCAGTGCCGAACTCAAGAGTCACCATATTGGCAGTGACTTTCTTCTGTTCCGTTTTCAATGTGAGGACGCCGGCATCTATTAGGGCTTGTATCCTGTCTTTGAGGACATAGCACTTGTCAGTAGGATGATGGACCATCCTATGATAAAGACAGTATTTGGGGTCATTTGTGCGCCCTATCTCATTAGGACGCCGAGCATCCGGTAGCTTCATCTTATTTCCTTGTGGAGCAGATGGAATATCGTGACCACCTGATCATCTCCGAAGGAATACTATTTTGGAGGGAATTTAGGCTCCTGGCTGTTGACACCGCTCTTCTTGGCCTTTGACTGCATGTCCCCGGTCAGTTCGACGGACATAATCTCCTTCCCTTTAGCTTGAGAAGACTACGGGAGATCGCTACGCCCTTTGTTGTTCGGCCCCATTTCCTTCTAGGGGCGGATGGCTCAAACTTCTTAGCCGATTTCTCGGCTATCTCAGCTTGTTCCACCAATTCCTTCCAAGCATGGGCTTTGACAGCCCCCATGCGGACTTCTACTTGATCCAAGAAGTTGTGCCTGCATGTCTGTAAGAGCATGGGTAATGGCATCCCTGCTGGGCACATCAGAGATAGATTTCTGAACCGCTCAATGTATTCACGGACAGATTCGCCTTTCCTCTGTACAGTGGAGAGGAGTTTGTCCATGGTCACTTCGGTGTCATCCTCATAGAAGCGAGAGAGGAACCAGTTTCTAGGTCAATCCAGGAATTGACAGAGCCCGGAGGGAGGCTTCGGAACCAGTCGAACGCCACTCCCTTTAAGGTGCCAATGAACAGCCTAGCCATGATGGCATCATTGCTTATAACATTACCAGTCTGAGACCGAAAATAGTAGATGTGCTGATTGGGCGAGCTCTTACCATCATACGTATGCAACGTTGGTGGTTTGAACTTTGGCGGATATGGCACCGAATCCCACTCCAGTGGGTAAGGACGAACTGCCCCTACTTTCTTTAATTCATCCCTCTGAGCCAGGGATGAAATTTGAGCTTGAAGGCCTTTAAGGACTTCGGCATCCAGGGAAGAGCCTCCCTTAGATCTCTCCGTCTTGGGCGGATCATTGCTGAGATGTCCCTCCTCGTCATGATTACTCCCGGTATCATCATTCCGGTTGCTGAGGAGCTGAGCGAGCATCTGTTGAATATTTTCCAGGGCCTCTTGCTGAGTTTTAGAGGTCTGCTCTCTGGGCTTCCAAACGCCGACGAAGATCGTCATTGGCGTTATCGGCCATATAACCGATGCTTTGTCCGTTCGCACAGAACTGACCGTTGCTGAAGAGGCATACCCGCTGTCTTCATCTTCTCCATCAGATGATTGGGCGACCGCCTGAGTTGTGGCACAGTTTGGGACCGTCGAGGAGGAAGGCTGCTCATAATTACAGGGTATCGCTACCCTGGATCTGGTGTTTCGGAAAACACCTTCTTCTTGCACCAAGACTTCACCCAAGCCCGGGCTATAATCTGGATCTGGGGAGCCGAAAGGGGTATCATCAGATGTATGACCCTCCCTGTGTCGCTCTCGTCCTCTTCCGGTCATGTTGACGGACGCGAAGGCTGGGCCTCGCGAAGCACTCCTTTCATGATGCTTCTTTGTGGCATGTGTGGACAACCGGTTAAACGCCGATTGACTGTGCGGAGATGCAGCCTTGATTGGATATTGCCGACAACGGGCTGAATGGATTGTCACAAGTCGGCATCCTCTTTGACAACAAGGGGAGGTGGTTTGGAGAGACTCCAATTCCCGCTTGTTTGCCAAGAATTGTCGCAGGTTAGGTTCAACAGAGCCTGAACAACCCCGTGGAGAGGCCTTTCTGGAGCGTACAAGGGATAATGCTCCGTTCCTCTTATCCCTGCAGAAGGGATTAGTACTGAATAGTACTTTGGTGCTAGCTTCACTGATGGGTGCGAGCTTAGTGCCTGATGAATTGGGGAGCGGAGCACGCTGTGGTGCCTTGCCCGCTATTCTGCTGCGAAGGGGATCAACCTCAGATAACACTGCGGTCTTAGCCTTGCGGCCGCGAACCCAGTGAATTCGTTGCGGTACAATAGCTTCGCTTGTGAAAGCGAAGCTGACAAAAGGCTTTGCTGCCCTTGATTCAGGTGACGGTATGATTGCCGTCGTGACTTCATGGCTGGCAGCATCGTCAGGGCAGATGGGCATCTTACCCTTTTTCTTCGCGGGAGAGGCGCAGTCTCAGCATGACTACTCCGGAAGCTTTGGTTGAAGACTCCTGTTTAGGCTTCCATATCAGCCTTGACAGGGGACGCCTAGGTTCGCAAGGAACCTGAATAGCCACAAGCGGGGCTGTGGGTGCTGGCAAGATCCTGCCTCTGGTTTCTGATTTGAAACCTTGGCCATGAAGACCTTCCTGTGCTTCCGTGCTCGAAGCGTCAGGCCACCCCCAGAGAGGACTTCTTCAAATCTTCCTTGATCGATCTGGATAACCAGGTTCTCAAAAGTGCAGGATCTGGGCTGCGGGCATGTTTCCTTGTTGCGCCAGAGAACTGCGGCAGGTTTGCAGAGAACCTTTTCCGTCTCCGCAGAGACTTTGCTTGAAGATTTAGCCAGAGAAGATCTGGCTGCACCGGCTTTTCTGAATTCAGAGATAGACCCGAAGGTCTGTTCGTCGCATTGCGACACTTGATTCTCAGCAGAGGAGAATACCATCCCCAGCGGAGTCGCCATCTTGTTTTCCATTATGTTTGCAAAGGGGGAAAACTTACAAATAAAAGTTTGAGGAGCTAAATTACAAGTATTCTCAAAAGATTACAAGTAGATCTCCTCAGAAATTCTGGGAAAATGTGCCGATAGGAGTCTGGTCAGCGCGCGACCACTTTGTCCCTTTGACGATGCGAGCGATGAGATTCCCTTCTCGCCTGGTCCGGGAATCAGAGAATAGAGGATTGGTAGAACCCTCTTGCTACTTCTCAAAACCGCCTTCTGTGAGGAATTCCTTCTCGCCTGGTTCCGAGATTCCTTGAAGAAAAGAGGTTGCTAGGGTATCACCACCCTGAAAAGAGAAGTATTTCTCTTGAAAGGTCTCTGAATTAGAGAGCGCACGGTGCGTTATGAAGAAGTCTCTGCTTGTGAGTCTTCTCTCTCCTGATGCGATCCTCTCTCCCTTGTGCCCCTGACGGGTTACTATTTTAGGGAGAGCAAGGGTATAATCGTCCCCTTGAAGATATGGAAACAGATTGACCGAATCTGTTTGAATCTGGAAAGTAGCCTTGCTGAGAGGCTAGGATAGCTTCTGCGGAGCTAGAATTGGCAGGTCGGTTGATCTGTTTTGATCCTTTCCATATTGCTGGGAGATTCTCCTTGATCCTCTTACTCGTTTCAAGAGAGTCAAGAGATAGCGGTAATCACCTGCCGTATTTGAATCCTGATTAGATTAGATTTGATTGAATCCAATCTCATCAGGAGATTTGATTGGTCAAAGGTTGACCATAGCAGGCTGATAGCGGAGCTGCCCGCTTTAAAGCTCATAGCGGAGCTAGAGGCAATCTTTGGCGAGGTCCGAAAAGAGGCTTTTCGGCGAAGCTGTCAGTTAGCTTCTGGCGAAGTTGGATGATGCTAGCCTCTCAATCGAGGCTATCTCCTTGGGCTAATGTAATACTAAATGCTAGCATCTTAGACCTGCTGAGGTCTGTTTAGAAACAATCTGGGTTCACTGTTCTGCTTGCTGGATCAGTGGAGTCCAAGCCGCTTCCTTGTCCCTTGGAGGTGGGTGAAAACTGGTCTTCAGCTCGTCTTGTCCCTTGTCTTTTGTAAATGTCAACAAGTTTAGACATTGTTCGGACCAATGAGAATCTTGTCTTTTTTAAGTGTCAACAGTCATCATTGTCCGTGTCGGAAGATGCATGGAAGGCGAGTTCTTTCTTCTTTGAACGTGTTGTCGTTCTTGGTTTTTTCTTCCTTTCTTCTAACTAACTGCACTTCGTATGCCATTAGATTACCGATTAGGTTTTCTAATGTCATAGTTGAGAGATCATTCGCCTCTTCAATGGCGGTTGTCTTCTTCTCTCCATTCCGGTGTGAGTGCACGAAGGATCTTTCGAACTCTTTCGACTTGGGTGTAGTCCTTTCCAAGGGATACAAGAGTATTGGTGATGTCGGTGAATCTTGTAACCATTTCGGATATGGTTTCATTCTCCTCCATTTTGAATAACTCAAACCTGTGGACAAGAACAGATATTTTAGATTCCTTGACTTTATTAGTGCCTTCGTGTGTTACCTGAAGAGTATGCCATATTTGATGTGCAGAAGTTGCTGTTGACACTCGGTTAAACTCTTCTTTGGTAAGGGCATAGAATAGAGCATTCATCGCTTTGGCGTCAAGGTTCGCGTTCTTCTTTTGATCTTTACTCCAAGCGTTATAGTTGGTGTGGGCTTGGTGTATGATGCTTCTACGATGTTCCAAAGGTCGTAGTTGAGTGACTGCAAGTATATCTTCATTCTACACTTCCAATAGTTGTAGTTGGTTCCGTCAAATAACGGTGACGCTGTGTAGAATGTCCTTCCTTGAATTGGGATGATGAGAACTCCGTTGCCATCCTTGTTGTTGACTTGTACCCGAGCTTGTACGCCGGTCAGGGTATGCAGTGCTCTGATACCAATTGTTGGAATTGGTATGGTTGTTGCCTGTTGATGAACTTGGCTCTCCCTTGCTCTGATACCAATTGTTGGAACTTGCCTCTTCAACCAAGAAGCCTCCCGTGTACAATGAACACTTTGAGAATTACAACTCTTTTCCTATAGCCTTGATACTGAATGTGTATGTGGACAAGGTACAGTATAGAAACAAACTTCAGAGAATCTTCACAATAGGAATTGGCTTTTGGTGAAGACTGAAGTTAGGAAACAGTTTTCAGATTTTCAGATTTTGACTTTTGGAAACTGATGAAAAATCTTAGTTTTTCTTAACCTTTGGCCTTAGGAATAACTTCCCTATTTATAGCTGTAGACTAGGGTTAGTTAGGGTAGTTATGGGACCAATTCAGATGATATGGACGTTGGAAAACGTTGCCAAAGGTTCAGATAACAGAAACTGTCCAACAGTCAGAACTGCCTATTAGTCGACTTGCCCATGGAGTTAGTCGACTAACCTAGGCAAAATTCCTTCTATTAGTCGACTAGGTTTAGCTATTAGTCGACTAGGTCAGTGGCCGTTGGAAGAACAGTTTCAGAATAACTACTTCAAGTCGACTGCAACTACTTTATAGTCGACTGAGTCAAGGGATTAGTCGACTAGGTGTTTTCTATAAGTCGACTAGAAAATGGATTAGTCGACTTGGTTACTGTTTGGTTGACTAATTTGACAAACAGAGAGTTGGTCTGTTTCAGGACACACAACTTAGTCGACTTGGACTTTGGGTAAGTCGACTAGAGTGTTTATTAGTCGACTATATTGGGACATCAAGTCGACTAACAGGACACTAAAGTGTTGGTTTGTATCAAGGCTTTTACATGCTATATCTTCTTTACAAACCACAACATCTCACCCTCTTTGGCACAACTTGATTATGTCGGACTCTTGATTCGTCATGTGTAGAGCTCCAAATGAATTTGATCGTCACGAACGTCTTCATCGAAATAGGTTCCAACATCGGGCTGGTCTGGCTCGGCCAGGTCCTGGCCGAGAGCAGCAGCAGCTGCTGCTCTCGGCCAGAGGCCGAGAGTTAGTTTCCCTTTTTTTTATTATACTAAAATTTTAAATTAATTAAAAATTATGACAATTAGGAGGCAGGTATTGGGTGTCCCTATATATTTTATTAGAATTTTAAAAAAGTTTTTCGTAATGAAATTAGTGTTGGCCCAATGGCCTTCCACTCTAGTTTTGATGATGATCAACACTCATGTAGTTATGTTTACTAATATTCTTGTGTTTCTAAGTTTCAGATCATTAACAGGATATTAGTTGGTGATTAGCTTCAACAAGGAGTTTAGAAGCTATTCATGGTGATTCCGGTGCCAAAGCTTAAGATCATACCTTTGCACTTGGAGAATCACGGAGTTTTTGACCGAGTCTACTTGAAGATGGAAGATCGACAAGAAGACTTAGGTATCTAGTTTAGATAGAGTTTTTAGATCCATTTGTAAAGCTTAGTTTAGTTGATATGCTCAAGTGAACACAACACACACGTTTTATGATTTGATATTTGGTTTTTATGAATAGTTGATCAAAACAAGTTTACATGTTTTATATGTATAGTAGATGTATTCTAGTTATACATACATGGTTTAACTTGCTAAACAAACTTATTTTGATATCCCTATTCATGTTTTGGAAAAATCAAGTTTGATAAAATACCGGTTTTTGTTTTTGATAAAATTTGCAAGACACAAAAATGAATTGATATGTTGATATATTGTCTTGAAATTTTTATCACATGTTTATGTTTTAACATAAAATGATAAAACAAGTTTTATGGAATTTTCAGAAATGATAAAAGATTTTTGTAAAATATTTTTCCCTAAATTTCTGACCTGGTTTTTGGGCTGACAGGCTGGTCGGTCGACCGTGCCGGTCGACCGCACCAAAGGGCCGGTCGACCGATCCGGTCGACCGATGTGCACAGATGTGCACGTCTGTTAAGCACAGAGCCGGTCGACCGGGTCGGTCGACCGAGGTGAGAGCTCTGCTCTCGGGATCTTTCGGTCGACCGGCCCGGTCGACCGCTAGTGCCCAACGGTCACATTTTTGACCGTTGGCGGTCGACCGGGCCGTCGACCGGTGGCTATCAGAACTGCCACATCAACCTAACGGCTAGTTTTGTATAGGGGCTATATAAACCCCATCTCTTTGGGGATTTTGGTCAAGTTTTTCAAGAAGAAAAATACCAGTTTTCTAAAGTGATTAAAAGAGTTTTAAAAGAGTTTTAAGTGCTAACAAGATTTATTCTTTGTGTTTTTGGGTTTTGGAAAAATCAAAGAAATTGGAATTTGGGATTTTTATTGGCTTTCATTCTTTATCTTTTACAAGAAATTTCCCAAGTGTTTTTCTTTGAGTTCTTGTTTTCCAAAACACATAGTTTCCACACTTGAGCCATATCTTCTATCCTAAACTATTAGGATCTTTGTTTTGTGGAAAAAGAAAGAAAGAGAGAGTTTTGAGGTTGTTGTTTGTAACCTCTAAGTTGTACACCCTTATTCTTGTTGTATCCCTCTTCGGTAGAGGTGATCGGGTGATTGGTTTGTGAGCCTCTTAGGTAGAGGTGTTTGTTGTAGTTGGCTACGGGCCGTATCCCTCTTCGGTAGAGGTGGATTGTGGTTGTATAGCCTCGGTGGCTTTGTAAGTTGAGAGAGGAGTTTGGTACTCCTTATAGTGGATTGGGAAATCCTACACGGTGGTGTAGGCGGGGATGTAGAGCAAGGTGCTCGAACCTCGAAACAAATCTTTGTGTTAGCGTTTGATCCATTGTCTCTCTAACCCTTACTCTCTTTACTTTGTGCAAGCATCATTCATTCATTGCATACATATCTTATACATTGCTTGTGTCGCCTTGCATCTTTTATATTGCAATTCGTTCTTATATGCTTGGCTTGATTGTGTGTGCACATATTTCATATTGCTTGGATTGCTTGTGTGTGTGGCCTAATTTGTACTCATCCAACAAGAGCTTCACATAGCACCTCAACCCATTTCAAGGGGAATCAAGAGGAGTTAGTCCAGAGCCTCGCAAGGGAAATTCGGCTACACTTGTTGTATTGTATCAAGTTTGTGCAACATTTGCATTAGCTTCCGCATTTAGCGCACTTAGTTTGCATTAGTTTATTAGATTAGCACTTACACCTATTCACCCCCCCCTCTAGGTGTTTCAATTGGTATCAGAGCTAGTGCTCCTGATATTAGGCTTAACATCCTAGGAGTGAGATCCATTTGCTTGCTAATCTCATTTGCATTTGTTTGTTTGCACATTCATATATAGTTTACCATGGACTTCATGACCCCTCCTAGCTTTGACCCTTCCAACATTGATGTTTGGAAGTATAGGATGTCCATGTACCTAAAGACCCTAGGTTTGCATGTCTTCCTTGCCGCCACCAAGAGATGTTATCTTGGTGATTGCAATCATATAGGGGCCAATGCACAAGCCCTAGAGGCCATTAGAAGCACTTTATCTAAAGATTATCTTTTATGTGTTTCTAACTTTGATTCCGCTTTTGTAGTGTGGAACAAATTGACAACCACCAACACCTCCGAGCTTCAAGTACAAATTCAAGAAGAGGAATCTAGTGGAGAATCCGATCCACAATGCTTCATGGTCCAAGGGAATGACTCCTTGAGGTACATTCGGAATCCCACCTAGATAGTGATTATGATGCTAGTTCTTCAAGTGATGATATCGTTGATCCCCATGTTTTGAATGAAGAACTATCTATTGTTTGTGAAAAGTTAATTGAAAAATATAAGATTTTGAAAAAGAAAAGTCTAGATATTGAAAAAGAAAATAAAAGTTTGCATGCTAGACTTGATTGTGTTTTGCAAGAAAAGGTTGAGGTCTATAATGAAAGGGATTCATTGAGATCTCAATTGGAACTTGCTTTAAAAGAAAATAAATTTTTAAAGTCTAAAAATGATTGTAAAATTCTTTTGAAGAAAAATGAAAATTTATCTTCTAAAGTTGATTTTGTTTTAAAAGAGAATGTTGTTTTGAAAAACAAAATCCTTTCTATTTCCAATGATTTAAATGTTTGCTTAGAGAAAAATATTATTTTGCAAAATAAGATTGATTCTCATGTTTGCCATGCTAGGGTAGTTTCACCTAAAATCACCCATTGCATGTTCCACTTCTTCTATGCTCGAAAATGATATAAATTTGTTAAAGAAGAAAATGGATTGTTTGAGCTCCACTATGAGCCAATGTGCCATGAACCACTCACGGTTGGAAACCTTGATTCGAAAGAAACAAGTTCCATCCTTTATGCATGCACACCCATCACGGCATACACATGCTCCTCACGGACACCATCAACACATGTATGCTCATGTGTACTCATGTACACATTGTGGACGTAAGGGCCACCTTGCTAAATTTTGTTTTGATAGATTACATACTACAAATTTAGCAAAGAAATTTGTTTGGTTAGAGAAGGGACTAACCCTCATGGACCCAAAAGAGTATGGGTACCAAAGACCACCCCTCCTTATTTGATGTAGGTGTGGGCTCTCACATGACGTGAGAGTGATAGCACCTTGGAGTGGATGCGTTCCGGACTTCATGGAAATCAAATTGGATGCATCACTTTCAAGGGAAGGTTGGTGGAGATGACCACCATGTTTTGGAGACAAGGAGAGTTGCTTCTTCGTTTTTGGTAACAATCCTTTACTCCCATTTATTGTTTACATGCTTTTCATGTTCATAGTTTATAGCATGTTTTTATTATCATTGGATTAGTATGTTCATTCCATGTTTATTAGATCCTTGACATACATGTATAGTATTTGAGACACACTTGCTTATATGAACCCATACTTAGTGTTCTCACTTTTTGTTTAAACTATAATGTACATCATGAACCTAATACATGTGAATTTACATAATAATCATGTTTTAGTTTTATCATGATGATTTTTATCTTGTTTTTGATGCTTCATGTTAAGATTACTTGTTTAGATGTTAGTTTTCATTAAGACTAGGATTTATACTTGTACATGTAGTGGGCCACAATAAATCTATATATGTTTGAATTGAATGCTTATTTGAACCCATTAGATGTGCTAGTATAGTCTAGTTTTGATGATTCATACATTTTAAACTTGTATTCCCATTTTGGATTTGTTTTATGAGTTTTTCACTTCATGTATATGTTTGTATTGCCAAACTTGAAGATATACATATATACCCGTTGAGTCATTTGCCTTTCATGCAAATATCTATTATGGACTCAAATTGTGTTTAGGGATATGTATGTATACTTCTTGTGTTGACAATTCATACATATACCTTGAAATGAAAATTGCCTTGATGAAAATTTAACTTATCATGATTTTCATATTTTTTTCATGTGTTCAATATTTAACTTCATGTATATGTCTATCTTATCCAAACTATTGACTATACATGAGTATCCTTTTTGAGCCACGTGCCTTAATGCATATATCTTGTGGACTCTTTATGTTTTGGATATGTATGTATACGTTAGTTTGTATTAGACATACATATGCCTTGAAGATTAGATAGTTTTGATGATTTCGTGTTTTAAAGAAAAATTGAGCTTAATGAAATATTTTTCATGATTATGATCTTCACATATTATTTGTACACTCACATCTATTGCTTGCTCATGTTTTGTTTTCATGAGTCTTATTTATGCCTAATTGAACTTGAGTGTTTGATATGATGTGAATTTCCATGTTTATGAAAAACAATTGTGTTTTATACCTTGCTTGAAGGATTTCGTGCTAGTAACAAGTTTTTCATTTAACTAGTTGCGGTGTTCTTCATTTTGGTAGTGATTTTCAAACAAAACTATATTTTCAAATCTATCTTTGAAAACCCCTACCTTCCAAGGGCGGTAGGATGGGAGATCATGTTCATGTATGCCCTAAATTGAAAATCTTTAAAACTTGAATTATGATTGGGTGGTAGATAATATGATGTATACACTTGAACTTATTGTTATGTCAATTGGTATCATTGAACTCTTTCAATTGGTATCATTTTGACCTTTTGTATACTCATATGTTTATTATGTATGTATGTATGCTTTAAATTCCAAGTATATCAATTTCTATTGGTATCTATCTTTCATACATATATATGTTTGTATTTATGCTAGTGCTTGAGTTTCAATTTTGTTTAAATTGATTATTTTTAAATTGTTATCAAGACTATGCATGACTTTAGTTTGTATTTCATAAGGGGGAGAAAATATGATTTTGTATTTCAATTGGTATTTGTACTCCCACACTTTATGATTAAAAGTTGTTTATATGTTTTAAAAATGAACAATTCTTACAATTGGTATCAATGTTTCTATGTAAAATCTTTTCAATTGGTATCATTAGATATTTTCAATTGGTATCAATTTGATTCATGTTGTATATACTCATATTTTGTTCTTTCATGTATGTATGCATCTACCTCAATTGATATTATCTTTTCATACATATATGTGATCTTTTGTGCTTGATTTACACACGTATATTATATACTATATGTTTGCTTATCAAGATTTTGGTTTTAAAAAAAAAATATATATATTTGATATGAACTTGTGTTTTGTATTGCCTATATGCAAGGAGAGCTTAACATCTCTCTTACATATAGATTCATGTTGAGTGTATTGTGTATTGAGGAGCTTAACATCTCTTCTTTATATGGTACACGTGTGTAGGGGGAGCTTCACATCTCCTCTTATGCATTACATAATATGTGTTATGTGAATTGGGGCTTGTCATCCCTTCTTCATGTAATACATATGTGTAGGGAAGCTAACTTAGCGTCTTCCTCTTCATGAATGTATATAGCATATAACATATATTGATCCTTGTTTATTGGTATCAAGATGCTTCATTGACATATTTTTAATTGATATCATGTTTGTAGTCACCCCTTATTGATTTTGTTTTTTTGTTTTAGACAAAAAGGGGGAGAACATTGTTTGCATTGTTTTGATTGACAAAAAGGGGGAGAAAGATTTTTACCCCTCATTTTATCTATGGTTTTGATTACCCCTTTGTTGATGATTGACAAAGGGGGAGAAAGATTTATGAAGTTTAATATGCATGCTTATGTTTATGCATATATTATGTTTTAATCTCAAGAATCTCAAGAATACTAAGTTTAATTGATTTATAGAGTTTGCTTTGTAATTGGTATCTAGAGCTTATTTTGTTTTGAATATTCCATTTGATATCTAGAACCATTTATTGTTTATGCATATGCATGTTTCATGTTTAATATTCATTGCATATATTTATTGTTTATCCCTATGCATGAGTTAAGGGGGAGCTTCTTTGAAGCTTAACTTTAATCCATGCATATATAACTCCATGAGTTTTGTCATCATCAAAAAGGGGGAGATTGTTGGCCCAATGGCCTTCCACTCTAGTTTTGATGATGATCAACACTCATGTAGTTATGTTTACTAATATTCTTGTGTTTCTAAGTTTCAGATCATTAACAGGATATTAGTTGGTGATTAGCTTCAACAAGGAGTTCAGAAGCTATTCATGGTGATTCCGGTGCCAAAGCTTAAAGATCATACCTTTGCACTTGGAGAATCACGGAGTTTTTGACCGAGTCTACTTGAAGATGGAAGATCGACAAGAAGACTTAGGTATCTAGTTTAGATAGAGTTTTTAGATCCATTTGTAAAGCTTAGTTTAGTTGATATGCTCAAGTGAACACAAAACACACACACGTTTTATGATTTGATATTTGGTTTTTATGAATAGTTGATCAAAACAAGTTTACATGTTTTATATGTATAGTAGATGTATTCTAGTTATACATACATGGTTTAACTTGCTAAACAAACTTATTTTGATATCCCTATTCATGTTTTGGAAAAATCAAGTTTGATAAAAATACCGGTTTTTGTTTTTGATAAAATTTGCAAGACACAAAAATGAATTGATATGTTGATATATTGTCTTGAAATTTTTATCACATGTTTATGTTTTAACATAAAATGATAAAACAAGTTTTATGGAATTTTCAGAAATGATAAAAGATTTTTGTAAAATATTTTTCCCTAAATTTCTGACCTGGTTTTTGGGCTGACAGGCTGGTCGGTCGACCGTGCCGGTCGACCGCACCAAAGGGCCGGTCGACCGATCCGGTCGACCGATGTGCACAGATGTGCACGTCTGTTAAGCACAGAGCCGTCGACCGGGTCGGTCGACCGAGGTGAGAGCTCTGCTCTCGGGATCTTTCGGTCGACCGGGCCGGTCGACCGCTAGTGCCCAACGGTCACATTTTTGACCGTTGGCGGTCGACCGGGCCGGTCGACCGGTGGCTGTCAGAACTGCCACATCAGCCTAACGGCTAGTTTTGTATAGGGGCTATATAAACCCCATCTCTTTGGGGATTTTGGTTAAGTTTTTCAAGAAGAAAATACCAGTTTTCTAAAGTGATTAAAAGAGTTTTAAAAGAGTTTTAAGTGCTAACAAGATTTATTCTTTGTGTTTTTGGGTTTTGGAAAATCAAAGAAATTGGAATTTGGGATTTTTGTATTAGCTTTCATTCTTTATCTTTTACAAGAAATTTCCCAAGTGTTTTTCTTTGAGTTCTTGTTTTCCAAAACACATAGTTTCCACACTTGAGCCATATCTTCTATCCTAAACTATTAGGATCTTTGTTTTGTGGAAAAAGAAAGAAAGAGAGAGTTTTGAGGTTGTTGTTTGTAACCTCTAAGTTGTACACCCTTATTCTTGTTGTATCCCTCTTCGGTAGAGGTGATCGGGTGATTGGTTTGTTAGCCTCTTAGGTAGAGGTGTTTGTTTGTAGTTGGCTACGGGCCGTATCCCTCTTCGGTAGAGGTGGATTGTGGTTGTATAGCCTCGGTGGCTTTGTAAGTTGAGAGAGGAGTTTGGTACTCCTTATAGTGGATTGGGAAATCCTACACGGTGGTGTAGGCGGGGATGTAGAGCAAGGTGCTCGAACCTCGAAACAAATCTTTGTGTTAGCGTTTGATCCATTGTCTCTCTAACCCTTACTCTCTTTACTTTGTGCAAGCATCATTCATTCATTGCATACATATCTTATACATTGCTTGTGTCGCCTTGCATCTTTTATATTGCAATTCGTTCTTATATGCTTGGCTTGATTGTGTGTGCACATATTTCATATTGCTTGGATTGCTTGTGTGTGTGGGCCTAATTTGTACTCATCCAACAAGAGCTTCACATAGCACCTCAACCCATTTCAAGGGAATCAAGAGGAGTTAGTCCAGAGCCTCGCAAGGGAATTCGGCTACACTTGTTATATTGTATCAAGTTTGTGTAACATTTGCATTAGCTTCCGCATTTAGCGCACTTAGTTTGCATTAAGTTTATTAGATTAGCACTTACACCTATTCACCCCCCCTCTAGGTGTTTTTTCAATTAGTGATTTAGTAATGCTTACTACGTGTTCGACGAAATGCTAACAATAACTTAAAATCGACGACAACGCAAAATAACTTACCCGGAACACTTCTCTTCAGTCTGAATCTTCTTCCAGCACCTTAGAGTCTTGGGAGAGAAGGTACGCATACTCACGCAAGGTGTGTGATCTGCCATGGGGTCATGCGCGACCGTCGACGGTGGATCTCGCGGACGACGACGGAGGCTCGCCGGATATGGACGTGCGTACGGGGAAGCCGATGGAGATGTTGTGTGCGCTACCGAGGGCTTGGATTCATGCTTCGACGCCGGCCCGATGTCGATGGAGGAGAGGAGGGCGCCATGAAGAGGTGCGTGGCCTGAGAAGGATATGTGGTTTGTAGGGCCAAGTGAAACTCGACGGCACATCGAATATAGGGAGGCCGCGGCTCAGTTGGAGATGGGAGTTTGGTGTTGTCGACAACGGCTCACGGTTGGGTGGTGCCGCGGTGGCTTCCTCGGGGTGCTGGTGGTATGCGGCAGCAAGGGAAAAGTCTGCATGCGCAGAGAGGAAGAGGAGTGGAGCTCGTGCTCGAGGCTGCTTCGTGAGTGTTCGGCGAGGCCCCAAAGTGCCCGGAGAAGAGATGTAGAGCTCGCCACAGAGGAGCGCGCGGAGTGCGGGGTGTTGGTGCGCAGGGGCGCGGCAGCCATGGCTGTGCTGCCGAGCCATGGGGGTGCACGGTCTGTGCATGAGGAGGCGCGCGCCTGGCGAGGAGGAGGTGCACGGCTGAGTGATTTCAGTCAAGGAGAAATATATAGAGAGATAGGAGGGGTTAGAGAGGAGAGAGTGGGTGAGAGAACGTGGGGACGTGAGAGATTGGAGAAGAGAGGGGGTGAGACAACGTGGGGGATGTGAGAGATTGGTGAAGAATGGCTGAGGACATGGGTGAAAATGGGGTGAAGAAGGTGACGCGTGATAATGGTTAAATAAAGTATGAGCTCACTTTCGAGCACATGCCAAAGTGGCATGGTGGTCTGGGCGGTGGCCATTGGTTCAATTCTGAGAACAAATAATCAATGAAGTCCGATTTTCTTTAATTAGGAAGAATAAAGGGTAAAGAAAAAGGTTCAAATAGAATGGCTATCTTTTTTCTCCACTGATTGAGGCTAAACCTGCACAAAAAATACGGATATTCAGATCTTATAATAAAAACGTGCAAGTGCTCAATTCTTCCGCTATAGCAAGTGGCTAATGCGGGTCGTGATCCACAAGGAGGGTTTGCGATGGAAGCTTTTACAGTTTTATTGAAATCGTTAAGAAATAAGCGAAAGTTCTTCTCTGTTTTATGTTATGAAAAAGAAAAAGAAAGTTAATGGTTAAAGTTAAGAAGAAAGCGAGAGATGAAGAAGATGGAAAATCAGAAAACGGCGAAAGCGTCTATGTACAAATGATTTGGAAAAAAAAGAATTAAAACGATTGGGAAGAAGTGGTGAAAGAAATCGTGTTGGCGATCTATACTATAGCGATAAAAGAAAAGAAAGAAAGTTAAGAATTACTTACCTAGTTTGGTGATGACTTACTTGGAAACCTGTGCAAGTTCTATCTTTGCTTCGGAGGCGTTCAACGCATAGATCATAAGCTCGAACTCGGTCCCCGTGCACATTATATCGTCAAGCATAAGAAGAACGAAGTGATGCGAGCTTGGAAGAGGAGAACGTCTTCATGAACTATCGCTGGCTCTCACGTAGCATCGGTGTACTTGCTTTAGAGTTCACTTGTAGACTCAACACATACAACCAAGGTGAAGTAGAAAAGAAAAACGAAAAGCAAAACAAATGTAAAGGAAAGTAAAGAAACGAACACAAAGAAAAGTTTACCTTTATTGCTTACTGAGACAATGAAAGAAAGGAGGAGGAGTACATCAGTGTCACTCTCAACATCAGCCTCTCTCTCTTACTTATATGAATCATCTTCTAACCTAAGCCTACATACAAGTTACACAAAAAAGAAAAACCTAAACCTAGAAATGAAAAGCTTGGCTAAGTCCTATCTCTGCATTGGTCCTCCCTTTTGCCTTTGAGTGCAGGTATTTATAGGAGAAATGGAGGGGGTAGAGGTAGATATTCAGTTCTGATCTGCTGTTTGTTGGCTTGTTGATTGCTGAATATCACTTAACAACTGACAGAATTAGAAATAATGATCAACATAAGAGTTATAGCTCTGTCAGTCTGCTTTCTGGATCATCTTGAATCATCAGAATTGAGATTCTGTAGCAAAAGTTATGATTCAAATACTAAAATGTATCCAGTCAGAATCTGAATCAAACTTGCTTGATCTTTGCTTCAACCGATCGATTCTGAGAGGATTCTTCTCAACCAGTTTTCAACCTCTTGATTTTTTCCTGATTTACTGAGTGTGAATTAACTCTGATTTAATTCAGAATTTTTGTGGCTTTGGGCTCATTTCTCTTCATCTCCTTAAAGAATGGGCCTGCAAATAAATTAAGCAATTAATTAAGACAATGCAAAGTTTTATTCTAAAATAGGTATGAAAATATGATATTAAATATGCAACATTAGTGACCAATCACACCCCCATACCTATCTTTTGCTCGTCCTCGAGCAAAACAACTAAACTATACTAAGGATTATTAGACCACTTTCGCAGGTCGCGCGATTGCACTGAGCATGTGCAACAAGCCGTTAAACCTCTAGGTTTCCCCTAGAGGACGAGTTTTGTCTCGTGAGGATTTTCAGCGGATTGCACCCACAAAATCCATAAAGAAAGGGAAATAAAGAGTTAGTATTTTCGAAAAGCATTTTGAAAGGAAAAAATATTGAAATATAATTGTAAGATCTAAGCAATCTATAAGTTATAGGAAAACTGAATTTTTCATTCCTAAACTTAGTCTCTATTCAAAAATTTATTATCAATTAGAGTAAGGAGTCAAATTGTACTTCTCATCTAGTCTATTACTTTACCCTAAGTCATATGCACCTTGTGAATGTGAAAATTTTGACTAAGGGTTCATTAACTCTAACTCTTATGCCTTATTTATTTTTATATATATACTTTTTTTTTGTGGTATTATTCCTTAGTTTTATTAGGCTTTCTAATCTGCCCATGTAACGAGCCTCTAATCGATGACTCCCAAACCAAACGGTCTTAGGGCACCAGGTGAGAAGACACCCCTAGGACTTAAGGACTCGAGCAGACAAGGCCACAAAACTAAGGATTTTATTATATGAACCTCTTTTAGGCGTGAATACTCATGCTTTATTAGGCACAGATACCCAACTTAATCAGAGGATCTAATCATCTTTCGCATAAATACTAAGGCTTGCTTAGGCCAAAGCACCTAGCTAATCAATAATTAGACTTATTCATTTTTTTTCAAACTTATCTAATTATCTTTCGCATAATACTAAGGCTTGCTTAGGCCAAAGCACCTAGCTAATCAATAATTAGACTTATTTATTTTATATATATATATATATATATTTTTTATAAGGCATAAGAATCTTTGTTTTTGAACCCTAAGTGTGTAAGTGTATGAAGTATGCATATTTCATCAAGGTAAAGATCAAGACTAAATTACTTTGACAAATTATCTTCCTAACCCTAAAAATCAAACAAATAATCTTATTTTGACCAAGTATAAGAAATCCTAATTTGGATTTTCCTATTCCTTAAAATTAACTTAATTTCTTACAAAAATAAGTCAAAATATTGTTCTATTTTTCAAAAAGTTTTTTAAAAGTAAAGAAAATGTAATTTTTTTTTTGTTTTTTAAAGAAAAAAAGAAAAGTTATGTTAGACCCTCCCCACACCTATCTCATGCATTGTCCTCAATGTATGAATTAATGCATAGATGCATGAAAAAGACGGCAGGGAAGGAAAAGGTTACCTTAAGGTGGTGGTTCCGGTGGTGGTCTGATTGGTCCACGAAACATGGCCCAATCAACTTTTCTTGGGTCTCGAAGGAACCCACCAGCACTATCTTTAATATGACCCACTAAAAAGATAAATCCATTAAGAATTTTTATTAAAAATTAACCCCATCTAATTTCCAAATTTCATAATTGATTTCAGAGTCAAATTTGTCAACCACCTCGTCCCAGAATGGATGAAATGATAGAACAGTTGACTTGGACTCAGGAAGGACAGGAACTAATACCGACTCAGGAAGGTGACTTAAGTCAAGTAAAGGTTCAGGAGTCGAAATAGGTTCAGAAATTGGGTCCAAGTCAAGAAATTGAAACTCCAGTCCACATGTATTTTCCAACAATGGGATGTGACCTAATATGGGTGATTCCAGTTCAGGAATGATAGGTGGGGGAATCAAAACTGACTCTAGAATATTATTCAAGTTTGGTAATAAAACAGGAGTCAATATTGATTCAAAAAGTTGAACTGGATCACATATGTGAAATCTAGGTCACATATCTCATTGAGTTCAATATCAAAATTGGAGAACTTGCCAATTTATCCATGGGATTTTCAAAATTGTAAAGTTGGTCAAGTTCAACATGATCCTCAAAGATGGGTAATTCAATTTCTTTATGAATTGGTACAGGATCCAATGTTGACTCCGGGAAAAGATTAAAGTCAGGTGAAGATACCGGAGTCATAATCGAATCAGGAAATAGAATTGAATCACTAAGTTGGGGTTCAAGATCATAATCATTTTCAAGTTCTATTTCAGGAAAAGGAAAACTAGCCAAACTATCAATATCATTTGGAGTTTGGGTAAGTTCACATGGTTGTGCTGAAATGGAATCTTGATTTCCAAAATTACATGACTCTTCTGCTCTAACAGAATGGTAAGTGACATCAGGACGGTGGGAACGTAGAGATCGACCATCATATCTATGTCACGATTTCTAGCATTTTGAGCATGAGTCATGGCTTCTAGCATCTTTTCATAATTGATGGTTCATTGTCTTGTTAAAAAGATGAAGAGTTGTTTGGGAGTGATAATGAAATTGTGAGTCCATCAGATTTTGTGATTGTTGTTTGGACTCACGCATACTCCGTTCCAAAATTGATGGTTTTCTATTTTGGACTGGTGGAACTGAGTATGACTCTTGAAAATATTGTGGACTAGATGGAGAAGGAGGACAAGTTGGTTGATAATTATGCTCGGGGAGGTGAATCCCCACTGACTCGGTGAAGAGTTGAAATCATTATGGAAATTATAGTTATTAGATGGGGGGTATGGGTCATATTGATTCGGATAAGACCAATCTGGCACACTAGGTTTGTTAAAGTCATGATATGCCGGGTTGGTAATATCCGAAAAAGAGTATGATGTGTAATATGGATTATTATTATAGTTGAAAAAATTATTATTATAGTCCATATCACACAATAGAATACAAACAAAGAAAACAAACAAATAAACAAACAAAAGAAAAAAAATTCTAGCCTAGGTTAGGGTAGACTTAGGACCTAGACGACTCCTAACTGGTTAGACTGTCCACGGGAGGTCTAATGTAGACTTTAACCACAAGCTAATCAGCCAGGTCAGGGCAAGGTTGATGGGAGGTTTTCCGTCAAAGACGTTTCTTAATTAAATACCACCAAGCTTCGGGCTTTCGGCCCTCAATCCCTTTCCTAGACACTGATTTTGCAGGAGTTAGATTCCAACATTTTTCCCCCTTAGGATAATCTCCTAATTGAGTCCGAGATGTCCCTAGGGCCAACGTCTACTCAATTTTAGTTAGGCTTGGGTTAGTGAGTGCTTGGAATCTGATTTTTGGGCTAAGGAAGGGTGATTAAATCCCCACCTTATCTTGTTATGGGTTAGTGCCCTTAGAATTGATTCGTGTAAGTGTGCAAGATATAGGAAAGTAGCATTCAAAAGCAAAATCACCCAAGAATGTTTCCTAAACTATATGCTATGCATACATACCTTGCTCCAGCACTCTTCACAGTAAAAGTAAATGAATTAAAAATACACGTGCCTAAAATGCAAACGTCTAGTCATTTTTAACATTTGCAACAAACTTTTTACTGTTGATTATTAGCAGGTTTTTGTGAAGGCATATAAGAAAAAAATAATTGCAGCAAACTAGAATTTGCAAAGCTAGAAGCCCTGCAAAAACCTGTTAGTAGTCAACTCTTTATTGCCGCGGATCCGCGGCTTTTGCCGTGGAAACACGGCAATGCAGAGGGCAATGGGTCTCTGCTTTCTAGAGCAGAGGCCCAATACCACTTGTATGTCACTGCAAACTTATTTTCCTACTTTGGTTGGTGCCCTGTAACCTGCAACAGAGAAGAAAATTCGTTTAGTTCTAGAAAAGATTCAAAAAATTCAGATTTCAATAAAAACCGTTTTACCCTCCCGGCAACGGCGCCAAAATTTGATTGAGGCTAAACCTGCACAAAAAATACGGATATTCAGATCTTATAATAAAAACGTGCAAGTGCTCAATTCTTCCGCTATAGCAAGTGGCTAATGCGGGTCGTGATCCACAAGGAGGGTTTGCGATGGAAGCTTTTACAGTTTTATTGAAATCGTTAAGAAATAAGCGAAAGTTCTTCTCTGTTTTATGTTATGAAAAAGAAAAAGAAAGTTAATGGTTAAACTTAAGAAGAAAGCGAGAGATGAAGAAGATGGAAAATCAGAAAACGGCGAAAGCGTCTATGTACAAATGATTTGGAAAAAAAAGAATTAAAATGATTGGGAAGAAGTGGTGAAAGAAATCGTGTTGGCGATCTATACTATAGCGATAAAAGAAAAGAAAGAAAGTTAAGAATTACTTACCTAGTTTGGTGATGACTTACTTGGAAACCTGTGCAAGTTCTATCTTTGCTTCGGAGGCGTTCAACGCATAGATCATAAGCTCGAACTCGGTCCCCGTGCACATTATATCGTCAAGCATAAGAAGAACGAAGTGATGCGAGCTTGGAAGAGGAGAACGTCTTCATGAACTATCGCTGGCTCTCACGTAGCATCGGTGTACTTGCTTTAGAGTTCACTTGTAGACTCAACACATACAACCAAGGTTAAGTAGAAAAGGAAAACGAAAAGCAAAACAAATGTAAAGGAAAGTAAAGAAACGAACACAAAGAAAAGTTTACCTTTATTGCTTACTGAGACAATGAAGAAAGGAGGAGGAGTACATCGGTGTCACTCTCAACATCAGCCTCTCTCTCTTACTTACATGAATCATCTTCTAACCTAAGCCTACATACAAGTTACACAAAAAAGAAAAACCTAAACCTAGAAATGAAAAGCTTGGCTAAGTCCTATCTCTGCATTGGTCCTCCCTTTTGCCTTTGAGTGCAGGTATTTATAGGAGAAATGGAGGGGGTAGAGGTGGATATTCAGTTCTGATCTGCTGTTTGTTGGCTTGTTGATTGCTGAATATCACTTAACAACTGACAGAATTAGAAATAATGATCAACATAAGAGTTATAGCTCTGTCAGTCTGCTTTCTGGATCATCTTGAATCATCAGAATTGAGATTCTATAGCAAAAGTTATGATTCGAATACTAAAATGTATCCAGTCAGAATCTGAATCAAACTTGCTTGATCTTTGCTTCAACCGATCGATTCTGAGAGGATTCTTCTCAACCAGTTTTCAACCTCTTGATTTTTCCCTGATTTACTGAGTGTGAATTAACTCTGATTTAATTCAGAATTTTTGTGGGCTTTGGGCTCATTTCTCTTCATCTCCTTAAAGAATGGGCCTGCAAATAAATTAAGCAATTAATTAAGACAATGCAAAGTTTTATTCTAAAATAGGTATGAAAATATGATATTAAATATGCAACATTAGTGACCAATCATCCACAAAACCAAAGTGGCCATGGGGTTGGAGCATTCAATTCATATTGCATTGGGCTTGGGTTCAAAACTTGACTCAGATGCGGAATTTCTAATTTTTATTTTATTGTAATTTTAATTTCATTCTTTCTTGTTGAATAATATTTAAATATTATTTTATTGAATTAAACTCTATTAATTCAAAAAATCCTCAAAAATTCTAAAAAAATAGAAGATGTCATCCTGAATATTGTTGTGAAGCCAGATTTTCAAAATTCATTCCCGATTTTAATTAAAAATCTCGGAGTCAGACCGTGACACCGATCGACCCCGAATTGAGATTCTTTTCCAATAATTCTCAAAAAAATTCCAAAATTCTAGAAAAATTATAAATAATGGTAAATAATATCTTGAGTTGAAATTGCCTCAATCCGACTATCAGGATGATTAAATCATCACCAGATACCAGTATTGACATACATATATTAGGAATCGAGGGTTACATTTTCAAAAGAGTTTTTTGGTTTAAAAGATCAATCTTCATTTGTTTTTAAAGTGTTTGATAATTCAAAAAAATAGTCTTTTGGGAATTGGTTTTTGGTCTAAAAATTCTATATCTATTTGGAGATTTTTCCAGTGATTTCCTTTATTCAAAACACTTTGTTTTCTCACACTTGAGCTTATCTACTATCCTATCTATTAGGATCTTTGTTTTGTGGGAAAAGAAATTGGTTTGTGGTTGAGATAGACCACCAAGTTGTAAATCTTCCATCATTGTGATATCCCTCTAGTGAGAGGTGATTGAGTTGGTATCCCTCAAGTGTGAGGTGATAGTGGAAGTGTTGTTTGGCTCCCTCTAGTGAGAGGTAGAGATTGTTGTTTGGCTCCCTCTAGTGAGAGGTAGAGATTGTTGTTTGGCTCCCTCTAGTGAGAGGTGGAGATTGTGTTGGAATCCCTCAAGTGTGAGGTGATTGTGTTTGAGTAGCTTTGAGCCCTATCCCTCATTTGTGAGGTTGATTATTGTGGTGGCTTTGTGCCTAGCCTCTAAGTGTAGAGGTTGTGTTGTATTTGAGAGAGGAGTTGTGTACTCCCAAATTGTATTTGCCCAAATCCTCAGTGGAGGTTCCCTGTGTGGGAAGTCCTGTGTGGACGAGTTAGTGAAAATCCTTCTGTGTGAAGGCGGGGACGTAAAGCTGTATGCTCGAACCTCGAAACATATCTTGATGTTTGCGTTTGATCCACTTTCTCTAATTCTCTCTCTTACTTTGTGCATTGATTCATATTGTCATATCATATACATGCTTGTGTTGTTTTGTATGTGCCTCACTTGTGTTTAACCACGAGAGCTTCATATAGCACCTCAACTCTTATTCAGAGGAATCAAGAGGAGTTAGTCCAGAGCCCTTCACCGGGAATTCGGCTACACTCGTTGGTTACACTAAGTGTGTTGCAATTAAGTTTTTAATTCCGCATTATTGTTCATTAGATTAGCCGTAAACCTATTCACCCCCCCCCCCCCCCCTATAGGTGTACTTTCAATAACCGATATTGGTCGAACCTCTATAATTTTAGAGTATTTGCCTTTGTGCATTATATTTTCTATTTTTTCTTGTTTTCGTCGTCTTGATGCGCTTGTTTTCTCTGCCTCTTTCCCAACAATCCTTATTCATTATCTCCATCAATATTTTAGCTCGACCAGCATTCCAGGGACTGAATTGCTCAATCTTACCATAGGCTCATCGCTTGTTGCCCCAAGCATCATGACGCTCTCCCCTTCAGTAACTACCATAGTTCTCCTGCGAGCCTCTCCTTTGATCACTGCGATCACCAGTCTCTCTATCTTGTAGCTTCGCTTCTTGCATTGTCTTCTCTACTCGAATATACTTGTTTACTTCAGGATGAGTAGTTTCCACGTCCGTGGTCAAGACATGCAGTTGTGTGGTCAACATCTCCACCTTCATCAATTCTTTCTGGTTCTGCCTAGGTTCACAACACGACTGATACTCTTGACTTATATTTATTTTCTCTATGATATTAATGATAATGATCATCTCATTAATTAATTTGTGTTAAACATTATATTACCTTAAATTCTGTGTTTTAATCCAGATCATTGTATGTTGATGGAGGGTGGATGGATTGAGCCGATTGCAAAATTAAGAAAAGACGATGGTAGACAAGCGTGAACAACCAACTAAAACAATAACGAAAGAATCTAGAGTATTCAAGCTTGCCTACCTCAAGAATCAAGCACTTCAAGGCGTTATGCAAGAAGATAAGCATTGGAGGCGGGGGGCGGAATGAGGATTTTTCTTGAATGGGGAGGGTAAATACTATAAAGAACATAAACTCACAGTAATAAGAAGTCCTAAAATTTCTCTTTAAGAATAATAAATAGAAGTATTTGGCTTTCTAATTTGTTTCTTTCAGGGCTGGACTAAAAAGACTAAATATGATGGGATATCAATCTATGATGTGTTTGGTTTGAGTGGTAGTGGGGAAAAGCAGAAGTAGAAAAACTCATTTCCCACTTTTCGTGTTTGTTTGAAACTAGAAAAGGAAAATGAGAAAACCCATTTTTCTCCTTTATCCTTTTTACAGCTCCCTTTTACATTATCATTTTTCTACTTATAGGGTACTACAGTTAATTTTATGGTCATATAAATCTCACTTGTAATTTTTCTACTTAGGGTCTGTTTGGTTGTCGTAACTGGCCGTAATTCGTAGTTGTAATTGGTAAAGTCTTTTACAATTGTAAATGAGTTACATGTATGTAAATTTTACGGTGTTTGGTTGGTAATATAAAATTGTAAAGTGGGGAAGTGTATTGTACTTTACGGTGTTTGGTTGTCGTAATGTATAAGTCGTAAGTGAAAAAGTTGACCACAAAATTAACTATTTGGTGATTTTAAAAGTTTTAATAGTGCAAATAAATATTAAAACAGTTAAATATTAAAAAAAATTTAATATTAATATAAAAAATTATTACAAATTTGCATGACTACAAAATGACTACAAAATTAACTGTAACTGGGCTGTAAGTGAGTGGTAACTGGGTTGCAAGTGAGTGTTAGTTGAGTTACGTAAGTCTTTTATGAATTACGGTCCAAACAAACGCCGTAGCTGTAACTGGGTAGTAAGTCATTTACGAATTACGGAGTTTTACGCGAACAAACGGCCCCTAAGTTGCAACTCAAAATAATTTATTTGTGGTCACATAAATTCCATTTGCAGCCTAATTACAATTCAAAAAAAAAACTTCATAATTGATATTTATTATAATATTATTTTACGGTCAACTTTTTGATCAACTTTTTCCCTTCCACGTCCGTATTACTAATCAACCATTGAAAAACAAAATATTTTTTTTCACTTACATTTCCATATTACAAACAAACACTGAAAAACTGCTTGCACAAATCCCAATTTCTACCTTTTTTTCACCTTTTCCTCTTATTTCATACTCACTCCTTTTCCTTCTGCTTGCAACAAGCCAAACATGCAAGTGATCTCAAAATTTAAACTTGTCATGTGTGATATGGTAATATCAAGTAGATTTAAATTTTGCTAACAAAATTAAAATTATGTCATAATTTAATATTGTCATATGTGTGATAGGATATATCAAATAGGTTTGAATTCTGTCAACCTTAAGTCGATGTTATCTCAGATTTAATCTTGCCATATGTTCAATATGGTATATCAAGCAGGTTTGCGTTTTGCTAACCAAACCAAAGTTATCTCAGAGTTCAACAATGAACGTGTGCAATATTCTATATCACTCTGATTACAAGTGATTTTTAAGACAACACGTATCGTTGAAGTCCCTTCGCAGCTCTCTAAGAAAGTGAACCCTGAGGTTGCATGCTGCAAATAGTGTGGCGCTTCCCTTGGCCATTGTAAGAAACAACACTACCCATCCGACAATGGGAAGAAGGCATTGACCTACCCTCAAAGAAAGGAGAAGGTGCCTCCTGTTCTCGTCCTCCTCTTGAACTTCTTCTTCCCTTCTTCAACCTTTGAACTCCCCTAACTGTTACCTTCGAGCTCCCTTGGCTCCAGATGTACCCTCATCTGCTCTTGTAGAGGTCTATGCTATGAGGTTCTAATTACGTGGGCAACACTTGCAACACTCATAATTCTTCAGATCACTCACAATAAGTCTCCAGTCAAGTATGATCTTCGATCGTTTGAAGTCGCACTCTGTGGTCCTTTTTGCTGAAGAAATTGATAAAAATGGCCACCCGAAATTTGCGAAAAGAAAACTGCGTCAGGATTAGTTAAAAAAGAGAGTTTCAATTTAAG
Source organism: Agave tequilana (assembly GCA_038442645.1). Taxonomy (NCBI): domain Eukaryota; kingdom Viridiplantae; phylum Streptophyta; class Magnoliopsida; order Asparagales; family Asparagaceae; genus Agave; species Agave tequilana. The sequence goes on along the minus strand of JAVJIF010030846.1, from coordinate 333,382 downwards.
AAAATTAGGGTTACCTCTTTTCTCTTAATGTCACAGAATTTGGATGAGGGTTGTTGTGATGGGTGAGAGAGAGAACCAGGGGGCTACGAGCAATGAAATTGAGGGAGCGCCAATAAAATTATGTGCAATTTAGAGTGTTAAGTGAATTGAATTGATGTTTGTAGTTAGTGCGTGTGAACAAACTCCAACAGTTTAGGATATTTTAGTGCATTTTACTTGAAAAAAACTAGAGGAATTTATTACCCTGTCCATCATTTTTTTTTTTGAGAGACTAATATATTAGGGTTACTTAGATATATACCCGTTTAAGTCTTTCTATTTAGAAATTTGCTCCTCAAATCCTTAGGTTCTTATAAGTCTACTACCACACCATCATTACTGTTAGGAGTAAAATCAGAATATTCTGTTATGTTAGCTGGAAAAAACCCCTAAACATGAAAAAATTACCCCTGTGAGCTAATAAAAGCCTCTTCATTCTCTACTCTCATTCTGTAGAGGTTGGAGTTGCAACCATCATCTCTCTCGACAATGATCACCAAATTCGTCCTGGTCGACAAGAATCCTCTCTCTTAGTGATTGATGATGACTGCCTGGCCATTGATGAGAATCCGCAAGTGTTCAAAGTCACAATAAGGAGAGGGAAGTTGGTTTCTTGTATCCAACAAGTAAAAGAGGAGAGAGGACAACTAGGGTTGGCGAAGAAGGACTCAGTGTTGTAAAATTGCCTTGTTTTCAAAAGAGATAATGGTCAAAGAAGATCCAATTAAGTTAGAGAAGGAAAAAACTTGAAAAAGAAGCAAATAAAAAAAACAGTATAGCGACCGACCGGCTTGTCGACCGCACACAATGGGTAAAAAAACATGGCTCAGTATGTCGACGGCAGCACAGGCACTGTCGAAAGACTAGCACACCTGTCGATAGGTACTCGGGCCTATCAACATCCAGAGGGTTAGAATCATATTCAACCTTTCTTTTCGAGCGCGTTCAGTTTTTTTTTCCTGGTTGACACCTAATAGAACTCAAATTCTATTCATTAAAGGATTTGTTTCTAAAGGTTGAAGGGTTTAGAATAGTTCTAGATCAGGGAAATCAACTCCTATAAGGATTGATTAAGTTTTTCAAGTATCTGACCGTCAAGATCATATCATACCTCGAATATGATTTGTATTGTAAAACTCTGTAAATAAAAATTGTAACCTAGAATGTTGTAACACAAGAAAAATAAAAGAAGCCAATACAAAAAAAGAGGTAGGTGACTGATCGAGCGAAAACCGAGCACAGAAAACAGTATTTATGAAGTCAGTGAACGTATGCATGTTTTGGCTTCCCTAATACTCCGCGATAGCAATAGTCACTATGCGGGTAGTATCTACAAAGATGGGAGGCGAAGAAACTTTACCGGTAATTCACGAAATATATCAAAAGTTCTTCTTTGTTTCAAAAGAATTAAAAGAAAAGAAAACGAGAAGAAGATAGAGAAGGAGATGAAAGCGTAGTAATGTGATGTGGGTAAAGAGAAAAAAGTTTTGAAAACAAAATCAAATAAAGGAAAATCAATGGCTAACATCCTACTAATTGCTCCCACTAATCATACTACTTCTTTGGGTGATAATGCCTGACAAGATCATTGGCAAATCCTTCGCTTGATTGCATGGAGCCTTCAAAGCATGACCAATAAGAAGTGATTCGCATCCAAACTTGGTAAATAAGGTGCAATCTAATATTAAAGCATCAAGAGAACAAAGAGCAAGTATGAAATAATAGAGAATTTGCAAGTAGCTTGTTAGCAAGTTAAGAGTTAAGAACCCATCATCATGAGTCTGAAAGTACACCTAGAGGGGGGTGAATAGGTGTACTGATAATCTAATGAACTAAATGCGAAAATTAAAAAACTTAATTGCAATAACACTTAATGCAACCAACGAGTGTAGCCGAATTCCCGGTGAAGGGCTCTAGACTAACTCCTCTTGATTCCTTTGAATAAGAGTTGAGGCGCTATATAAAGCTCTCGTGGTTAAACATAAGTGAGGCATACAAACAACACAGCATATATATATGGTATGACAATAAGATGCAATGCTCAAAGTTATAAAGAGAGAGAGTCAATGGATCAAACGCAAACACCAAGATTTGTTTCGAGATTCGAGCCACTGCTCTACGTTCCCGCCTTCACACAGAAGGATTTCGAATCCACTAACTTGTCCACATAGGACTCCCACAGAGGGAACCTCCACTGAGGATTTGGGGCAACTACAACCGGGAGTACACAACTCCTCTCTCAATTATAAACTCAACCTCTACACTTAGAGGCTAGGTACAAAGCCAACAATATCAACTTACAAATGAGGGATAGGCACAAAGCAACTACAAACACAATCCACCTCTTCACTAAGAGGGATACCAACACAAACTCCACCTCTCACTAGACGGAGCCAATCACCACTCCAAAATCAACCTCTACACAAGAGGGATAACACAAGTAAGGAGGGTTTACAACTAGGTGATCACAAAGACCACAAACAATCTTTTTCTCACTAAACAAAAGATCCTAATAGATAGGTGGATATGATAAGCTCAAGTGAGAAAATAAAGTGATTGGAAATGAAAACAACAAAGAAAAACACTTGGGAAAAACACAAGATAGATATTGAAATAGAGCTCAAAAATCAATTCCCAAATACTCTCTTTTTCTTTGAATTTTCCAACACTTTAAAACAAATAAAGATAGATCTTTTGAACCCAAAACTCTTTTAAAACATGCTGTTTTAACACTAGAGAAGTTGGAAAATTTTGCTCTAAAAACTTGGTTAAAAACAGTCCAAGAAGTCCCCAATTTATAGGCTAGAAAAACTAGCCGTTGGGGCAATTTTTCAGCCCAGACGGCTGTCGGTCGACCGGCCGGTCCGACCGCCAACGATCAAAAATCCGACTGTTGGAGCCTCGGTCGACTAGCCCGGTCGACCGCAGCCTGGAATAGAGAGCAGAGCTCTCTGCCGGTCAACCGGGGTTTTCCGAGAGCGGTCGACCGACCCGGTCGACTGGTCCTCCAGCCAGAGCTGGCGTGCACGGCTGTGCACGTCGGTCGACTAACTCGGTCGACTGACTCCTAGCTCGGTCGACCGACCCGGTCAACTGACTCCTAGCTCGGTCGACCGACCCGGTCGACCGGCAGAAGCCAGGACAGGACTAATATAGGGATTGAAATGTTGACTTTTTATCTTAAATAAAATCTCATAAAATCTCTAAAAATTCACAAAAATAGGTTCTTGTATTATCTTTGATACATAAACTTGTTTGAGTAAATATCAAACCAAGTTACAAACATTTTGAACTCTTTTTGTGTTATGAAAATTTTGCCGAAAACCAAAAATTGTATTTTCTAAAACTTGGATTTTTCAAATGGAAATCCGATTTTTTCAAAAAACTTCCAAACAAAAACATGATATTTAAACAACTTTTAAGCATGTGGTATATGGATATGCTCCAATATACATATAAAGATATATATCAATGTTTTTGATATTAAATCCGAAAATATGTTTTGTTAAAATACAAAACTCCAAACTCATGAATAGGCATATCAAAATAAGTTTGTCTATGATATGAAGCATACATGTATATAGAACAAATCTAATACACATTAAACAATGTAAACTTGTTTTGATTCTATCTATTCATGAAAACTAAAATCGGTCAAACTAAAAACTGAAAACCATAAACATGAAACTAGAAACAAGTGTGCATGCTGTGAACTTGAGCATATCACACATCTAGTCTTTAACAAATGGATCTAAAACAAAAACTAAACTATGTACCGAGATCTTCTTGTAGAGCGCCGTCTCCAAGTCGACTCGATCCAAACCGTGATCCACCGAGCTTAACTCCAACGAGTGCGAGATATGAATATTGATGCTCGGGCTCTTGAATCACCACGTGAAAAGCTCCAAAACACCTTTGTTGAAGCTAATCACCTACTAATATCTTGGTTAAGTATCTGAAACTAAACATCACAAGAATATTAGTAAACATAACTACATGAGTTAATCATCATCAAAACTAGAGTGGAAGGCCTCTGGGCCACAATCTCCCCTTTTTTGATGATGACAAAACTCATGGAGTTATATATGCATGGATTAAAGTTAAGCTTCAAAGAAGCTCCCCTTAACTCATGTATAACACTAAACAATAAGATATGCAATGGATACTAAATATGGATATGCATCAACATGCATAAAAATACTGAAACGAACATGCTCTTGATACCAAACATGAAATAAACATGCTCTAGATACCAAACTTTTAAAATAAATTCCTTTTCCTTTTTTTTAAAATAAACATGTTCTTAAGCTCTTGATACCAATAAAATTTCAATAAAAAAACTTAAGCTATTGATACCAATCAAGGCCTCTTGATTCCAATCAATAAAACAAAATTTTTAATACCAATTGGAAAGATAATCACTAAACAATAAACATGCATATAAACTCATGCATATAAACTCAAATAGTTCTCCCCCTTTTTGTCAATCATCAACAAAGGGGTCAAAGAAAACAATATTCTCCCCTTTTTGTCTTAAACAAAAAAACAAAAAAAATATATCAATAAGGGATGAACTCAAAACAAAACTTTCTTGATACCAATTATAAAAAAATATATATCAATTGAGTGCATCATGATATCAATAAAACAAAACATACTCATTAAAAGCACATAATTGAAAGTACATAATGTGGTACATATAACAAACATAGATTTAAATACCAATTGTAAGTAAATACCAATTGAAAGTAAATAAATCATTTTAAACAATTCAACCAAACATTTTGATATCAATAAAACATACCAATTTTAAGTAAACTTATAGATAATCTTGATACCAATTTGTAAAGATTAGTACGAATAAAAATAATTTTTCATTAAAAGCATATGATACCAAAAGAATCAATATCCTTTTTTTTAATTATTTTTAACATAAAGTGTGGGAGCGAAATAACAAAACCAATTGAAAGGTGAAATATAAATTTTTCTCCCCCTTTATGAAATACCAAATAAAACGATGCATAAGCTTGTATAAGATACCAATTGAAACATAATCAATTGAAATATAATAGTCATTTGAAATCAAGCTTAGCATAACCAAAATTTGTGCTCAAAAATATAGAGATATAGTAAGCACAAATAAAACAAATATATGAGTATACAAAAAGAATGTCAATAGTTATACCAATTGAAAAGATCCAATGATACCAATTGAAAACACAATAAGATTAAGTGTATAACTCATATTACCTTCCACCCATTTCATGCACATGTTTTAAAAAGATTTTCAATAATAAGCATATAAGGCATGGTCGCCCAACCAACCGCCTTTAAATGGGTAGGGTTTTTAAAAATAGGTTTGAAAATATAGTATATTTGAAAAGCTCTACCATAATGAAGAATACGAACTAGTTTTAAGAAAAATTTGAAAACTAGTACGAAATCCTTCAAGTAAGGAATAAAACAAAAATATATTTCATGAAAAATATGTAAATCACATGATCACTAAACACTCAATGGTCGATAAAGCATATCTAGTCTCATGAAAATAAAATATGAGTAAACATCTAATATGAGTGTACAAGTATAATGTGAAAGACATAGTCATGAAAATAGGCAATAGGGCTCAAGATGAAATTCCTTAAAAACATAAAAATCATCAAAACAATTTAATCTTCAAGGCATATGTATGATTTGGACAAACTAAAGTATACATACATATCCCTAAATACAGTTGAGTCCATAATAAAGATTTGCATGAAGGCAAAAAGATTCAAAGGGGTATACATGTATATCTTAAGTTTTGACAAAATAAACATATACATGAAGTTAAACATAAACACGAAAACATGTAAAATGGGGAATACAAGTCAAGTGCATGAATCATTAAAACTAGACTATACTAGTACATCTAATGAGTACAAATGAGGTTTAAGCACAAACATATAATGGTCTATTTGTGGCTCACTAGTTGTACAAGTATATATCCTAGTTTTAATGAAAACTAACATCCAAACATGTAATCAAAATATGAAGCATCAAAATAAAAACTCATAACATACATATGATCATTATGTACATGCACATGCATAGATTTAGGACATACACATTAGTTAAACTAAAATGAGAACACAAAGATATAAATCCATATTAAATATGGGTGTCTCAAATAACTAAACATGTATATCACTAATCTAAATCTCATGGCATCTAACATACTAATCATAAAATATCAAGACATGCTAAAAATGAATAATATGAAAGCATGTAAACATAAATGGGAGTTAGAGATCGTTACCAAACCAATAAGGGCAACTCTCCATGTCTCCAAACAAGGTGGTCCTCCCACCAAACTCCCCTTGAAAGTGATGCATCCAAATTGTCCTCTTTCAGCTCGGAACGCATCCACCTCAAGGTACCGTCACTCTCACGTCATGCGAGAGCCCACACCTACATCAAATACAATAGGGGTGGTCTTTGGTACCCACACTCTTTTGGGTCCATGGGGGTTAGCATCTTTCCTAACTCAACAAACTTATTTGCTAAATTAGAATCATTTATACGATCATAACAAAATTTAGCAAGGTGGCCTTTACGTCCATAATATGTACATGTGTACACATGAGCATACATCGTGTTATGGGTGTGTACGTGAAGAGCATGTGTATGCCGTGATTTGTGTGCATGCAAAGATGGAACTTGTTTCTTTCGAACCAATGATTCCAAACGTGTATGGTTTAAAGCACAATGGCTCAAAGTGGAGCCCAAACAATCCATATTCTTCTTTAACAAATTTAAATCATTTTCATTTATAGAAAAGGTGAATGCAATGGATACACTAGGTGGTGAAGCTATACTAGCATGGCAAACATGTGTATCTAAATCAACTTTTAAAGATTTATTTTCATTTAAGCAAACTTCTAAATCTTTTGAAATAGAATCAATTTTGTTTTTTAAAGAAATATTTTCTTTTAATACAAAATCAAGTTTTGAAGACAAATTTTCATTTTTTTTAAAATAATTTCATAATCATTTTTATTTTTCAAAATTCATTTTCTTTTAGGGCAAGGTCTAATTGAGATTTAAGTGAGTCACGTTCACTAGAAATCTCTTCCTTCTCTTGCAAAACCAAATTAAGTTTTGAACATAAACTTTATTTTCTTCTTTTAGTTCAAAACTCTTCTTTTTCAAAAGATTATATTTTTCAAGTAATTTTTCACAAACAATTGAAAGTTCTTCATTCAAAGCATTTGGATCAACATAGTCATTACATGAAGAACTAGCATCATCACTATCTAATTGAGTTTCCGAGTATACCTCAAGGGAGTCATTCCCTTGGACCATGTAGCATTGTTGCTCGATTCTCTATTAGATTCATCCTCCATTTGGATTGGCAATTGAAACTTGGAGGAGGTCAACGTGTTCCACACTGCAAAGGCGGAATCAAAGTTAGAAACAATTATAAGATATTCTTTGTTTAGCCTGCTTCTAAGTGCCTCAAGGGCTTGTGCATTGGCGTCTATATGCTTGCTATCACCAAGATAGGGTTTCTTGGTACCGGCAAGGAAAACATGCAAGCTTTGGGTTTTCAAGTACATGGACATCCTAAATTTCCACATGTCAATGTTGGAGACATCAAACATGGGAGGTGACAAGCAATCCATGAGTGTGTGTAAATAATATAAAAGTGTACAAATGCAAATGATAGATTAGCTAACCAAGATCACACTCCTAGGTGGTTAAACCAAATATCAGGAACGCAGCCTTTGATACCAATTGAAAGTACACCAAAAGGGGGGGTGAATAGGTGTACTGCTAATCTAATTAACTAAATGCAGAAATTAAAAAACTTAATTGCAACAACACTTAATGCAACCAACGAGTGTAGCTGAATTCCCGGTGAATGGCTCTGGACTAACTCCTCTTGATTCCTCTGAATAAGAGTTGAAGCGCTATATAAAGCTCTTGTGGTTAAACATAAGTGAGGCACACACAAACAACACAAGCATATATATATGGTATGGCAATAAGATGCAATGCTCAAAGTAATAGAGAGAGAATCAATGGATCAAACGCAAACACAAAGATTTGTTCGAGGTTCGAGCCACTGCTCTACGTCCCCGGCTTCACACAGAAGAATTTCGAATCCACTAACTTGTCCACACAGGATTCCCACACAGGGAACCTCCACTGAGGATTTGGGGCAACTACAACTGGGAGTACACAACTCCTCTCTCAATTACAAACTCAACCTCTACACTTAGAAGCTAGGCACAAAGCCAATAATATCAATCTCACAAATGAAGGATAGGCACAAAGCAACTACAAACACAATCCACCTCTTCACTAAGAGGGATACCAACACAAACTCCACCTCTCACTAGAGGAAGCCAACCACCACTCCAAAATCAACCTCTACACAAGAGGGATAACACAAGTAAGTAGGGTTTACAACTAGGTGATCATAAAGACCACAAACAATCATTTTCTCACTAAACAAAAGATCCTAATAGATAGGTAGATATGATAAGCTCAAGTGAGAAAATAAAGTGTTTGAAAGTGAAAACAATAAAGAAAAACACTTGGGAAAAACACAAGATAAATATTGAAATAGAGCTCAAAAATCAATTCCCAAATACTCTCTTTTTCTTTGAATTTTCCAACACTTTAAAACAAATAAAGATAGATCTTTTTAACCCAAAACTCTTTTGAAAACTTGCTGTTTTAACACTAGAGAAGTAGGAAAATTTTGCTCTAAAAACTTGGTAAAAACAGTCCAAAGAAGTCCCCTATTTATAGGCTAGAAAAACTAGCCGTTGGGGCAATTTTTCAGCCCAGACGGCTGTCGGTCGACCGGCCCGGTCGACCGCCAACGGTCAAAAATCCGACCGTTGGAGCCTCGGTCGACCGGCCCGGTCGACCGCAGCCTGGAACAGAGAGCATAGCTCTCTGCCGGTCGACCGACCCGGTCGACCGGGGCTTTCCAGAGAGCAGAAGCTCTCTGGCGGTCGACCGGCCTGGTCGACCGGTCCTCCAGCCAGAGCTGGCGTGCACGGCTGTGCACGTCGGTCGACCGACTCCTAGCTCGGTCGACCGACCCGGTCGACCGGCAGAAGCCAGGACAGGACTAATATAGGGATTGAAATGTTGACTTTTTATCTTAAATAAAATCTCATAAAATCTCTAAAAATTCACAAAAATAGGTTCTTGTATTATCTTTGATATATAAATTTGTTTGAGTAAAAATCAAACCAAGTTACAAACATTTTGAACTCTTTTTGTGTTATGAAAATTTTGTCGAAAACCAAAAACTGTATTTTCTAAAACTTGGATTTTTCAAATGGAAATCTGATTTTTCCAAAACTCATCCAAATACAAAAACATGATATTTAAACAACTTTTAAGCATGTGGTATATGGATATGCTCCAATATACATATAAAGATATATATCAATGTTTTTGATATTAAATCCGAAATATGTTTTGTTAAAACACAAACTCCAAACTCATGAATAGGCATATCAAAATAAGTTTGTCTAAGATATGAAGCATACATGTATATAGAACAAATCTAATACATATTATTAAACAATGTAAACTTATTTTGATTCTATCTATTCATGAAAACTAAGAACGATTGAACCAAAAACCGAAAATCAATAAACATGAAACTAGAAACAAGTGTGTGTGTGTGTGTGTTGTGAACTTGAGCATATCACACTATCTAGTCTTTAACAAATGGATCTAAAACAAAACTAAACTATGTACCGAGATCTTCTTGTAGAGCGCCGTCTCCAAGTCGACTCGATCCAAACCATGATCCACCGAGCTTGACTCCAACGAGTGCTAGATATGAATATTGATGCTCGGGCTCTTGAATCACTACGTGAAAAGCTCCAAAACACCTTTGTTGAAGCTAATCACCTACTAATATCTTGGTTAAGTATCTGAAACTGAACATCACAAGAATATTAGTAAACATAACTACATGAGTTAATCATCATCAAAACTAGAGTGGAAAGCCTCTGGGCCACAGAGTCATCAATGGCTCTTGCAAGAGTAAAACATATTTGATGCTACTAGATTCATATAAGTTACAATCAATTAGTGTGTCAATAGGGTAGTAGTTAGTTAGTCATTGAAAAAAAGTTAGCTACTCATTTAGAAAGCAACTAAAGAAAAATAAAAGCAACTAGGTTAAATCAAGAAATTATAAAGAGAAGGAGAAAACTTCCATTAGATTGTCACTCTCTGTTATAATTTCTCTCTTTTTTTCTCATAATCTCTCTCTAACCTAATCCTAGATCTACAAAGTTAGAGAAAATACAAGAATAAGAAAAAAAATCCTAATCTACAACAAGAAGCAGAACCCCCCCAATTCTTGCTCTTCTCCTCTTGTTTCTAGCCCCTTGAAGTTGTGCTTATAGGCATTGGAGACATGAGCCCCAATAAACGAGACCACGTGTCGAAGATCAGGGCCAACGACCCTTGATACTGCCGCGTAAAGGCAGCAATTATTGTGTTTGTACGGCAAGATCAGAACTGTTGGCTCTGATCTTTTGGCCACTTTCACTGCCAGCTGATAAGGCTTCCAGATAAATTTATTTTTTTTATTTTCCATGTGAATTTTGTAGATAAGGCTCTCAATTCGGTATCCAAATGTGGATTCTAAAAGGCTTTTAACTTGAGCTTCAAGAAAACTCTAATAAATACTCAAAATGGGTCATTAAGCTTATTATCTCCATTTTACTTTTATTCAGTGTAATCTGCACACAAAAGACTGAAACGGGTTAATATCAGGTTTTATTTATAAATCAGAATGGAGAAATGTGATAAAATATGCAGAACTGATGACTAATCACACCCCTGCACCTATCTTTTGCTCGTCCTCGAGCAAAACACAAAAATCTATACTAAGAAATTTATTAAGCCATTTTCATAGGTCTCGCGACTGCATTAAGCATATGCAGTAAGCCTTTAAACCTCTAGATTACCTCTTGAGGAGGAGTTTAGTCTTTTGAGGGATTTTTTGCGGATTACACCCACAAAATTCAAAAAGAAACAAAGTGTTAGTGTTTGAAACTCATTTTAAAAGAGAGAAAATCTTTGAAAAAATCTTGCAAATATTTAAGTGATCAGATACTATAAGTTCACTAAACAATTCATTATTAACATAGTCTCCATGCAAGAACTTGTTATCAATTAAGACAAGAAATTAAATTGAATCAATCACCTTGTCTCTTATAAAACCCTAGATAATATGCACTTTGTGATAATGTAAATTTTTGAGATTTTAACTCTGACAATCAAATCAATTATTCTATATATATATATATATATATATATATATATATATATATATATATATATATATATATATATAGTTTTATTAGGCTTTTAATTTACCCGGGTAGCGAGCCTTAAGCAGATGACTCCTAAAGTAGACAGTTTTAGGGCACTAGATGAGAAAATATCCTCCGGGCTTAAGCATTCGAGTAAATAAGGCTACAAAACTAAGGGGTTTATTTGTTTTGACGACTGTTAGGCATGAATAATCTTGCTTCTTGAGGCATAATTATCCAGCTTAATTAGTGGTCATTTAATTATTTATTTTTTTATCTTTTTAAAGGTATTCAAGTCTTTGTTTCAATCTCAAAATGTGTAAGCATGAAGTGTATATTTCTCTAAGGAAAAAAATTCAAGATCAAATCAACTTTCAATATTTCTTCCTTATCCTAAGATTTTAAACAAGACCTCTTATTTTGACTAAAATTAAGAAATCATAATTATGGTTCCCTGATTCCTAAGATTAACTTAATTTTTACAGAAAAATAGATCAAATTTTGTTCTCTTATTTCAAAATGTTTTTTAACAGAAAAAGAAAAGTGCTATACAAGAGAAAAAGTTCCAATCTAAAAATAGATCCTAAAAGGAAAAAATCTAAGTTAGTCAAGTCCTCTCCGACACCTATTTCATGCATTGTCCTAAATGCATCATGAATGTGTGTATACATGAAATAGAGAGGGAAGGAAAGAATATCACCTCAGGGTGGTAGTTTTGGTGATGGTTTGATTGGTACAAGAAATGTTGTCCAACGCTCTGATTTAACGTTAGCAGGAACACATATTGACCCCCATCTTGTTATAATATAATAACTGAATGTGATCTTGGAAGATCATATTCTGACATTTATCCCATCAACGTTCAATCTTGGAGAATCATCTCAGAGTCATATTGCTGCACACTTTTGTCTAACAATTGAATGTGATTTGGTGATATGGTTGATTTGGGCTCAAGAGTAAACGGTGTAGGAATATTGACTCAGAGATTTAATTCAATCAAGTAAGATTCAAGAGTCGAAACTATTTTCAGAATTGAGTCCAAAGCAAAAAATTGAACGTCCGGTTCATATTCATTTTCCATTAATGGAATGTGATTGTACAAGATTGGTGATTCAAATTTCAGATTTACAGGCATGGGAAATTGACTCGGAAATGTGGTTCAAATTAGGTAACAATATAGGAGTCAATATTGATTCAAAAATTGAAACTGAACACTAACTTGAGGCTCGGGTTCACATTCATGTTCAAATTTAATTTCATTGAAGTGATAACTTGTCAATTGTCAATATGATTTTCAAACCTTTGATATTGGTCAAGTTTAAGAGGTTGTGATGAAATTGAATTTTGGTTAAAACTTCTAAACATTATGATTCTTGGGCCAGATAAATATGGTTAGAGATATCAGAAATGGTCAATGATTGATAAGGGAGAGTTTTTCTCATTCTATAAGCAATTTTGTTGTCCGATTGATTCATTTGTACTTCTAATCTATTGATTTCCTAGTTGAAAGTATTTTGAACTTGAATCAAGGATTCAATATTCTTTTTCAAGTCACTTGATTCTTCATTTTGGTGAAATGGGACGTGAAAAGATGAGTATGAAACTTGTTTTTGGAAATTTTAAAAAAATTGTGAGTCAATCATATTTTGTATTTGTTGTTCAGACTTAAGTAAGACTTCAATACTCTTTTTTAACTCAGATTTTTTTTAATTAGTTGTTCTTGAAAAGGAGGATATAAACCAGAATTTTGAAAAGATTGTGGAATTGTTTGAAAATTTGGCTCGGGGGAGGCGTATCCCCACTGTCTATGAAGAGTTTGATATGATTTGCCAAATATAGTCAAAGTCTGAGAATGTGTTATATTAAGCCGAATAAAATCAATCCGGTAAATTTGATTGGTTCATGTTGTTCAGAGCCAAGTTAGAGATATCTGAGTCAAATGAGGTCAATGTAAAAAATGGATTCATTTTAGAATGAGAAAATTGAGGCATGAATCCACTTCATCAGAAAATCAATAAAAACAAATAAAAATCAAACAATAAACAAATAAAAAGAAAGATATAATTAAGTATTATTAACTGGAGATATTATATTCTACGCACCTTACAAAAATTTCGTCTTCAAAATTTTTGTAAGACGGGAAATGATATAAAGGATCAAAGTTGATAATGAATAAAAAAGAATAAAGAACAGATACGATAGGATGAGAATCAAAGGAAGGATAATCGATCACGAATGATGTTTTCTCTCTCCTATGTCGCTTCTCAGTGGCACCATGATTCCGATGCGCTACTCTGATTTCTGTCGCCGATTTCGAAGTGGAGTTGCCAGTTTTGAGAACCAAAATAAAAAATGTAATCGGGATAAAATTGGAATCAAGAAAATAGTTTAGATTGCTTGTAAATATAGGAAACGAGAACATTTTAACATTCAAGGGATGGTTTTTCAAGGAAAGGTTGTCGCTCCCCAAGTGAACTCCATATCATTGTGCGAATATATTATATTGCAGTGTAAATATACCCGTCTCAGGTCAGGTATGAACTAAGTCCTTCTTGCGAAAAGTGGAGTCGAACCCAGTTAGCATGAGTCGAAAATCAAAAGTTGCAACTCGAACTTGAGCTCTGATACCAAGAAAATTCTGTCACGCTCCACTTCCCAAAATATATGAAAATGACGCATGATGAGAGTCGATGACGCATATACGCGAGGCGAATACCCCACGTATATAACCTGATCAAGTTATAAAATCTACTATAATAACATCATAACACTATATATGACATATAATTTTCACATAAGATAACATTACTCTATGAATGATAGAATAGAATAAAGGTTGAGTCTAATAAATATATAGAGAGTCAACAAAACAAAATAAGAGGAAGGTATGAATAATATCAAGACCAGATGATCAAGAAAAAAACTCCAGACTCTTACTATTACTACGCAAGCTCCTCGTATTACGTACAATCCTGGTTAGTAAGATAAACTAATTCCTGGATTTGGATATGCAAATTGAGGGGAGTCAGAAAACTCCCAGCGAGTGTGTAAATAAGAGAAAGTGCACATGTATGTTACTTGTGTGCATACTACAATACTATTACGAAAATGCACAATAACAATATAGTGAATAGATAAACGATAAGAAGAAAAACAGACTGTAATAAAATCAGATATCAAGTCATGTGTCTAGTATTTATGTATATACAACAAGAATATATTAATTTATGATGCAATATGTAAGGTCCAATTCTTTTATTAATTATTTTATCAAACATTAATGGCTACATGCAGTAAAACGCATTCCATACTACGCATACTACACATATCAATTGGGTCTTAGGTTATTTGAAACTGACTGGTGGAGACATTGTCTATTTTTAGGTGTGTCTCGTACATACCCAGGACCATGGTCCAGATGCCTGACGCTGAACCAGGTCTTATCGCTAGGTGATCAGTAATAATAAATAATATAACTGTAGACAGAAGAATAGTAAACAATGGGATGTCAGGCCTGATCAATATCTGAGTAGTATTAATACTTTACCAGGTGATGTGAGATTTTAGAGTTGCTCCCACGATTCTAGAGTTGGCTCCCACAGATTTTAGAGGTGGCCCTCATGGATTCTAGAACTGGTTCTCAGAGATTCAAGAGGTAGCCCCTACCACATCTGTGTGTGATGTGGCACTTTGCTCAGTGTAACACTTAATTTCATGTGCCACTTAGTTTCACACATTGTCTGGCTGGTACTAGCTCAATAATAGTGTTCATATCCTGTAACATGAGTTTCTCGGTAATTTAGTTGATATAGTTTATACTTAGTAACATGCATAATATGGTAAGTCATTTCGGAGATGTAAATAAACATTATAGGCCAAACATATGGTATAATAAATTTATTTCTAGATATTCATGGCCTCCTAGATACATGACAAGAAGTTCAAATAAGAAATTTAAAAGGTAAATACTTTACCAAATAAATTAACTCTCAATAATGTACATTAATCAGTTTGAGTGAGTAAAGAAAACACTCACCGAAGCTTGACACGAGTCCAATTACTGAATTCTTGGATTCTGAGAAATCTATATTAAATACACTCCAATTAGAAATTGATCAGACTTTACAAACAATATTATAATTTGGATTATCCAGTGTTTTAATCTAATTTAAATTATCCAGAGTTTGGAATAAGGTTCCCTGATATTCTATTAAATTTTATTAGGATTGATTTAATTCATTTTCTGGTTTAATTGGATTTAAATAGGTTTAAAACATGAAAATCTCTTAACTGTCTGAATGCTATAGTGATTGATTTTATTTTTTGATTGAGTCATTCAGACCATTTTCAGCATAATAATTTCACAATATCTTTTAATAGCCTTCTAAATTGATTTGCCATTTTTCTTATTTTTTTGAATTTTTTATCTAATTTTTTGAATTGTTTTTCAATAGGTTAATTAGGTTAAAGAGTATGTTTTACGGAATTGGATCCGGTGCAAGTTTTTTTTGTGGGTCAGATTCAGGATAGCAGGTCAGGTCCAGACGGGTTCAGGCCGGTTGCACATGCGGGCCGAGCTAAAAGAAAAGAAAAAGGAAAAGGAAATCAGAGAGAGAGAGAGAGAGCGCTCTTTGAGCTTGGCTGTTGGGCTCACTAAGAAATGGAAAGAGAAGAAAGAGGGGCTTGGCCATATCAACACACATACAAAATAATAATAATAATAATAATAATAATAATAGTTTGAAGGTTTATAAATAATAAGTAATTATCATAATAAAATAAATTTATAAATAAATAGTAACAACAGTAGTAATTAATAATAATAATTTATTTATAATAAGAATAATAATTTATAATGTCAATACAACCAATTAAATTATTAGTACTAATAATGATCAATAATGATAATAAAAATAACTAATAGCAATTAATTATAATAACTTGTATGGAAAATAATTTAATCTCCTAATACAAATTATGTAAACAGATATTAACAATAAAAATAACAAGTTGTAATAATAATAGAAATAGTAATTATTACCAATAATAATTTTAAATTATATTTGTAAAATTAATGAACATGATGATTTTTATAATAATAATAATAATAATGATAAGTAAAGTCAAATAAATGTTTAACATGTAATCAAGTATTATTAATTGGGGATATTACAAATTAACTTCACAAGGAGTTAGGATTTAACTCTTACACTAATCTTATAGATTGGTTTAGGAGTTAGGCGTAAATTCCATAAACAAATTTCAAATTTCAAGATTACCCTCTATGCCTTTTCTCATAACACTTGAAAAAATACTTGTTTGATAAGAATTAGGGGTTAACACTAAGTAACCCTTGTAACCAAACAAGGGTGAAAGTTGTTCAAACTTACACACATATAGAAGACATAGGCTAAAGGTTGATTTTTCGCTGGTCAATCGTCATCGATTGATCCTTTTGATTTGCCTCTCTTTCAAAAGAAGCAATTAGGAAGTGTTCAATTTCACTCTCTCATATCGTACACACAAGAACAAAGTGATGACGACACGTTTGGTCTCCACCACTATCGCTTATCTTTCCCAGTTCAAAGCTCTGAATTTCCTCTAATTTTCGCACTCATCTCCAACCAAGAACAACTATACTCTTATCAACAACAATTATCTAAAGAGAATGATTGTGTTTAAAGCCCTTCACATTTGACGGTTCCAATGCCAAATGAGAAATTCTACTCACACTGGCTTTCTTTACTGCCTATACTCACCCTCTAAAAATGATTTTTTGAGTAACAATTTTATCTCCCTCTCATTTTCTCTCAAACGGTTTTCAGTATTTTTCTTTCTGCACTCTCTGCTAAAATTTTCTCTAAATCTTAAAATATTGTTCATTTTATACCACTAGGTTTGCTCTAGCGCGTGTGTTTTTTTAATAATCAAACCTCAGGTTTCGCCGATGAGAACAAAGTTGCAAACATGTAGAGTTATCAAACACCTTATCATGCTTATGGCATGAACATGCAGCAGATGAGAGATCTATGTTTCCATTCACGTTTTTAAATATATATTACTGTAAACGAGACAAACTGCAGCATAGAGCTATCATCACCAGTAACAACCTTCTTTTTTCTAGAGTAAGTAACAAATTCTTTTTGCAAAGAGTGTTGGTGACAGGAGAATATATGTGAATGTTAAATCAAACCAGAACATTAGAGATTCAATGGAAGCAGCAAGATTTCCAAAGTCCTTATTTGTAATAAATTTCTCAAATCACAGATTGCAGAAATAAATGTAATGAAGAATGTGGATACTACCAGAGTAATGATCTTGTGGCCGAGAATGAGATCCATCCCACGCAAGACACCTTTATTGGGGCCACCTCCGCCGGCTGAAGAAACCCTGAAACTCTTCGATTTTCTCTCTAAATTCTCTCCAAGGTTTTTTTTTTTTTTAAAGAAATAGTGCAAATGAGTTCGTCTATGATTTTAATCAAAACTGAATTTTTAATTTTCGTTCCGATCAGATGATTCGATTTTCTTTGCTGTAGAAGAAAATGGAGGATGTGAGCTTTTCTTCGAAGAGAAGGAGATGGAAGTTAGAGGGATTTGATTCGAAGAGAGGGAAATGGAGGGAGCTTTGCTAATGATGAAACAGAGAGATGGAGGCGATCTAATGGGGTATGCTAGGGAGGAGATACAGATTAGGAAAGGCCAGGGTTTCATTTTGATAGGGGTAATTTTAAATTTAACTGACGATAAGATAAAAAAAAAATATTTTGGAAAGTTTTAAGGGTGTATAGAGCTAATTATAATAATTTGAAATTGATAAGTGTGTGAAAGAACAGGGTAGATATAGACAGCAAAGCGGGTGTGTCTATTGATTTCTAATAAGTTAAGAGTACTAATAATAGAAAGTATAATAATTGTTAGTATAAAAATTTATATTCACAGTTATTACGGGGGCTGTTTGCTTTCAAAGAAGTGGGCGGAAGTGAGAAAGTGAAAAGTGTCATTTTCTCACTTCCAGAGTGCTGCAGTTAATTTTGTGGTTATGTAAATTTTATTTATAATAAGTTGAACTCAAAACAGTTAATTTTGTGGCCATGTAATCTTATTTGCATTCTAATTACAGTCTATTTTTTTCATAAATTATTTTTTATCTTAATATTATTTTATGGTCAACTTTATGGTTAACCTTTCACTTTCACTTTACTAACCAAACATCGAAAAACACATATACTTTTTCACTTTTTTTTCCCAACTACCACCAACCAGACACTGAAAAAGATGCACACAAATTGTCATTTTATAAAAAGAAAAAAAAAACCTACTTCCCACTTTCTCACTTCCGTGCTCTTCCTTGAAACCAAGCAATCCCGACAGAGAAACAAATTCTCTCCTCGGTGAAAAATCAATGTACCGTTATACTAATCATAACTATCAGTTATTATATGAATTGCTCTAACTATTTCAAATGAAACTAAAAGTAACTGTAAGACACATGTATTGTACATATTCATCTCCAAAGTGAACTAGGACCATTTGTAGCTGAGCATGACTTTGATTAATGCAAGCGCCACTGTGATAGAGTAGTGATAAATCTCTTTACAGTAAGGTAAGAAGTCTGAAATTCAATCTTATTTGCACCATACTACAATTTATTTTCCAAAACAAAATAACTTTGATTAATCAGTGGATCATCCTGACTATCTCGTGCGCAGTGGAGTGAGAGCAATTGGAAATTTTTTGGGCACAAACATATCTTGGTTATTCTTATTCTCTCTAGTTTTTTTAGCAAATGTGGGTTCTTCTTATTCTCTCTATTTTTTATGTATAATTATTCTTATTGCTACATATGAGCGTGTTGACTGTTCTAGTCTCCGCGTTGAGATCAAAATAATCCTAAAGCAAATTGGATCTCTTCCAAAAACTTATTAACTATTTCTTTTCTATTTTTTTCCATCTCTTTTTTTTTTTTTACCCTTCCAATTCTTGCCATCATCAAGCACCAACCACAAGATCACCAGATTCGTCATTCTCTCCTTTGACCAAATGCTACCATTAGCCCACTCTTTCTTCTCTCTCATCATCGTTATCAGTATTTAAAAGGAAAAAAATATTATTCATTTTGTAAATTAGAGACGGCTCCTTTCCTCACCCACCCCACAAAACGACAAGCCCTGATTTTTATATAATTGTTACCAAAAGTAGCCAAATTTTGAAAAGAAAAAGCGGTGCAGTGCAGACAGCAAAAAGTAAAGCCAAAGCCGAAGCAAATAAAATTGCAGAAAAAGGAAAACTAATAAAAGGGAAGGGGATTGGTTGACGCTTTTTATCGCTACGTCTAAGCAAATACGGGCGTTACGCAGTCCCCTTATTTCCCTAGACTTTGCTATTACACCCTTACAGATTTCCATATTGTTACTCTATCCCCCCATAACAAACTTAGGGTTTCGATACTGACGTTGCATCTTTAACGGAAGACCTCTCGCCGTCGGCCCCAGCGCCGACGGCAGACTGCACCGTCAGGACGGAGAGGTTGGGCGACGACGGGGAGTCGCCGCCGGAGTTCGGGTTGGGGACGAGGCCGGGGCTGACACGGGGATGGCACGTGGCCGTGGAGATGACGGAGGCGAGAGAGACGGGCATCAAGCAAAGCCCTTTCCCCTGTAGATACTGCATCGCGGACCCCATGTCCTCCTCCATCAGCTTCGCCACCTGGTGCTCCGTCACCGTCAGGCTGTCGTTAGCTGACGCCGCCGCGCTGCCGTTAATCCCGCCGCCGCGGCCCTGAAAAGAGAAATAAGAGGAAAGGTTAGGGTGGTTCCGTAAAGCTGGCGCACGCGTGGTACCGTGGGCAATCGAGTGGTCTGGGCTTTTTTGTTAAAAATTTAATGATGGATTAAGGTTTACACAATATCGGATTAAGGTAGGATTAGGTGGCAAAGAGAATATTACTATTATCTTTAGAGAGAGAAAGAAAAACTTAGAGAGAGAGAGACAGGGGGGGACCTCTGAAGAGATATCGGCTACGAGAGGGGCGACAGCGGCAGCTCCGCCTAATCTGCTCATGCTGAGAACCTGGGAGGTCACACAGAGAAATCACATGGGTTAATTAATTAATTACTTTATTAAAATATAAGGGGGTTAATTAATCGACATTAAAAAGATTCAGATTAGTAGTTTAAGAGGAGTGGGGGATTAATTATTTGCCTTGACTTGAAGCTGGAGGAACTTCACGTAGTCGATGATCTCATCCAGCATTGAAGCCTTGTCTGTCTGTCATTCCATCCACGGTTACAACATTAAATATTATTAGCACAGATCAATATAATGTAAGTGTCACAGAAAAGCAGCTTCTGATGCTAAATTTGCAAATGTTTAAGTTTTTGTTGGGTGTTTATGTTAAATTTGCACAAAGGAAATGGAAAGAAGAAACATGTGGGCGAGATGCGCGCGGTGTGGTAGGCCGGCGGAATCTCGAGAAGCCAACCAGCAGAAACGGGTGAGGATGTTTACTTGCATATCGTGCTTCGTGGCCAGCACGACGCCCGAGTAGGATGTCTTCTTAGAGATCCGCAAGCACATCATATGATATTTAAGTGCCTCCTCCTCTTTTTAGAATATTATTATTATTTTTCACACAAATTAAAAGAACATATATGACATGCGTGCATGATACATTTTTAAATACGGATCAAGCTAAATTATATAAAAAGCTAATTCCAATTCTGCAATTTTCTTTTTGCTTAATCAATCACCATCAAGGTATCGCTATTTCTAGCTAGTTTGTTTTAGAGATAATTTGGCTTGTTTCGTCAGACGTCTTCCATCCAAGATTTCAAGAGAACTTATAATAGGTGTTTGTCCCAATAGTGAAGTTAAGAAATAAGTCAACAACGATCTATTTTTTTTTCTTCAAGATTTTCATATATTTTGTGTGTTCCAAGCACTGTGGGAGCCATGTTTTTCCAGTGTATGTGTAAATGTAATAAGACCTAAAAAAAAATAAAAATATTACACCCATCAAGACTTGAAACTGTAATGTCCAATAACTTATATTTACAAGTTATCACTTGAGTTATAACTCAAATGTGTATTGATACTAGTAAAATAATTTAAAAGAAGATATTATATAAAAAAACTACAAATTGTATGTACTATTCTATTATTTTATAAAATCCAGTATGAGCGTTCGCCACGCTGGACTTTATGTGAGTCCACCCTGGTTCCAAATCTGAAAAAGCCACACAATCACAGAAAGACTTCCAGACTTCTCCTGCACTCGACTTTTGGGAAGAACCAAAATCAAAAGAGCTTTAGACATCTAGTCTGAAGATTCACTAGCAAACAAACACCACCCACTACAACAATATACAGATTAAAAGTCACCAGATTTCAAGTCGTTTTTTTTATAAAAACTACGTTAAAAATAATTTTTAACATTGGTTTGTCTAAACTGACATTAATTAGGACATTTAACGTTAGCTTATAAAGAACTGACGTTAAAGAATAGGATTTAATGTCATTCAAAAGAACTGACGTTCGGTTCTTAAAGAACTAGCGTTAAATCCTCCCTAAAACCAAAAACCCAACCCCATTGTCCGCCACTCCCCCCCCCCCCCCCATGTCACTCTCACCCCACTGCAGATTGAGCCCTCCGCCAACACTCTCTTCCCCCCGCCGGCGAGCCCTCCCCTGCTGCCGCCCCCTGCCCTCCCCTGCTGCCGCCCCCTGCCCTCCCCCTCAAAAAAAATTGACCCGACCCGCCCCCTGTCTCCCCCACCCCCCCCTAAAAAGAAAAAAAAAATCTCCTATGCCACCCTTCTCTCTACGCCTCCGGCGAGTCCCCCCTCCATCTCCCCAAACCCGACTCGCCGCCTCTCTCTTCTTCCCCCTCCCAAGTGACTCCTGCCGCCCCCTAGCAAGCCCCCCGCCCCTCTTTGTCCTCTCTGGCGAGCTCCGACTTGCCACCAAAGCCTTTGAGGTATTACTCTTCTATATATTCTCATGCATATTTTACTTAGAGAAAAAGATTAGTTTAGAAATTTTGTGAAATTACTTTGGTGCTAAATTAGTGAAATTCTTCTTGATAAAAATTGCTTTAATTTTTAATGACGGTTCTGTATACAACCGATGTTAATGATGAATGTGTATGTGTGATGTATGTGTGTAATGTACATGTCTGTTCGTGTGTGTGCGCGCGCGCGTATGCGCGATGTGCCTATTCGTGTGTGTGTGTGCGCGCGCGCGCGCCTAATGTGTGATCTGTGATGTGTGCGATGTGTGTGTGACGTGTGAGTGCATTCGCATATGTGCGAGTTCATGTGTGTGTGATGTGTGCGATGTGTGTGTGTGTGTGTGTGTGTTGTATGTGTGTGGTGTGTTTGTGCGCGCGCGCGCGCGCCTTGTGGATCGGAAATTAATTTTTTGTTTGAATTTTTGTATTCTGTATCAAAAATTAATATTTTATTTTTTTTATGTTTAGACATAGTAAAGATGGATCAAAAATGGATTCGTACTGATCGGTTAAGTACCGAATATGAGAAGGTGTAGATGAGTTTATCAACTTTGTTGTTGAGCATGCTGACAATCCTAACCGTGTAATTATCCTTGCATAAAATGTGAATGTCTTGATAAAGTTACAGTTGAAGTATTAAGAGACTATTTATTCATTAATGAGTTTAATACAAGTTATACAAGATGGATTATCGCATGATAAGAGTGCAAGAGAAAATAAACTTATTAATTCAAGTGATAGAAGATGTGATGAAGGGAAGAAGTTGACTGTGATGAGGGTGATAATTAGAAGACATAATGCATGATGTAAATGAATACTTTATGGATCATCCACACTTATTCGAGAGCTTGAAAAATGATGCAGAAAAATCTTTATATGTTGGTTCTAAATTCACTAGGTTGTCAGCAGTATTGAGATTATACAATTTGAAAGTAGGAATTGATGGAGCGATAAGAGTTTTACATATTTACTTAAACTCTTGAAAAATATGCCTCCTAAGGGCAATAAACTTTCAAATTGTATGCACAAGGCCAAGAAAATCATGCTCTCTATGAGTATGCATTATAAAAAGATACATGCATATCCTAATGATTGTATTTTGTACTAAAATAAATATGAACATTTAGAGAAATGTACGGTGTGTGGAAGGTCACAGTATGATTGCACACATTTATTGTATTATTCTTTATTACATATCCACATTTATCATGAAATAAATCTGCTAAATTCCTTACCTTAAATGTCTATTTTGCAGAAGATAATCATGGGGAGAAAGAGGATAAATCAAATAAATATCAGTTAAATCAGATTTAACTAGATCTATTTAGTTAGAGGAGGATGATCCTAAATCCAGTTGGTTAAATTCAATTTTTGGTAAATCAAGTGGTTAAAGCTAAAGATCAACCGAGGATAACGTCAAATACATAGTCCAAATCCAAAGGGATAAATGGATAGAGAGAAGATCAATGGATGAGATGAAGCAATTTTGACTCGGATTCTGGCTGGATACATTTTAATATTTGAATCATAACTTTCGCTATCAGAACTCAAATCTAATGATTCAAGATGATCCAGAAAGAGAATTTAAAGGGCTACAACTCTTAAGTTGATCATTATTTTTAATTCTGTTATTTGATAAGTTATATTTAGAAATCAATACGCCAATAAGCTGCAGATCAAACTGAATATCCACATCAAATCAAGTTTGGAGATAAGGGGAGGATTCAAATTCAGAAATTGCCAGCTTCCCTGATCTTCATACTCGTCTAACCTTTATATTTCTCCTATAAACACCTGCAATCTCAAAGGCAAAAAAGAACGACCAAGCAGAGATAGATTTTAGGTCAGTTTTTCATTCTTTTTAGTGTAGGTTTTTATTTTCTTTTTACGTAATTTTTATTTCTTTATAAGCATAGGTTAGCTTGAGATTCATGTAAGTAAGAGAGAGAGGCTTATGTTGAGAGTTACACCGATGTACCCTCCTCCTTTCTTCCATCGTTTCTGCAAGCAATAAAAGGTAACTTTTTTTTATGCCCGTCTTTACTTTTGTTTTCTTCTTCTTCTTTCTACTTTTCCTCTTTTGGTTATGATAAGCATCCAAGTGAATCTAGAAGTATCAGTACAGCCATGTTTGTGTGAGTGCCACCGATATTTCATGATGATGTTCTCCTCCTCAAGATTCTGTATCATTTCATTCTTGTTCATCTTAATGATGTAATGCGAATGGGGACTGAGCTCGATCTTATGGGTTATGCGTTGATCGCCTCCAAAGTAAGGTAAAACATGCAAGGGTTCCAGGTGAGTCATCAACCAAATGAGGTAAGTTTCTTTTAAGTTTTCTTTTCTTTTAATTTTAGTGTAAATTACCAACACCACAATCTTCCAAATTTTTTTCACTCTTTTTCATTTCTTTGTACATATCCACTTCCATTCTCCACCTTCTCTATCTACCACTTTCTTCTTAACTTAACTTTAACTCTATTTTTCTCTTTTCTATTTAAGAACTAAAAGAAGAATTTTAACCATTCTTTGTAGCATAAAAGAGAACTTACTAAAAAGCTTCCATTGCTAGTCCCTCCTTGTGAATCACGACCCGCATAGCCACTTGCTATAGCGGTAAAATTGAGCACCTTGCACTACTGTTTTAAAAGTTCTGAAATTCTATATTCTTGTGTGCAGGTAGAACATCAATCAAATTTTGGTGTCGTTGCCGGGGAGGGACGGTAAGTTATTCTCTTTTTAGATTTACATTTTTTGTTAACTTTCTTCTTTGTTCTTGGTGCACAGATTTAACAAAAAGGAATTTTTGCTGCAGTGGACATATAAGTGGCCCTAGACTCTGCTCAAGAAAGCAGAGCCCAGAAGCCCTCAGATTTGCTACATTCCTATGACAATCTGAGTGAATTACTAACCTGTATTTTTGCAGGTTGGCTGAATTGCAAAGGTAAAATTCTTTAGCAATTTATTTTCTTGTTTATCTCACTGTACTTACTTTCTAACCTCAACAGTAAAATGATGTTTGTTAAATGCTAAAAACGGTTTAGACTTACATTTAGGCACGTGTCTAATTCGTTTACATTATATATGAAGAGTGCTGGACAAAAGGTACGTATGCATAGCATATAATTTAGGAAACATTCTTAGGTGATATTTGCTTGTGAATGTTACTTTTCTATATCTTGCACAATTTGCACAATCAATCTTAAGGGTTTGTCCTATAAACAAGATAAGGTGGGGAAGTCATTACCCTCCCTTAACCCACAAACAATCTTCTCACTCACTAACCCAAGCTTAACTAAAACTGAGTAGACGTTGGCCCTAGGAACATCTCGGACTCAATAGGAGACTGACCTAAGAAGGAAGTTGATTAGAATTTGAGTCTTTTCAAATCGGTGTCTAAGGTAGGGGATTAAGAGGCGAAACCTCGAAGGTTGGTGGTTTGGTATAATTAGGCCCGTTGCTTAGGCCAGGATACCTCCCACTGATCTTGCCCCTACCTGGCCGGTTAACTTGTGGTCAGATTCAGCAATATACCCCTTGTGAACAGTCTAACTAGTTAGGAGTCGTCTAGGTCTAAGGTTTACCCTAACTTAGGATTAGATTTTTTTTCTTTTTGTTTGTTTATTTGTTTGTTTTTTGTTTGATTTTGATAATTCTTGTGTAATATGACTTATAACAACAATTTTTTCCAATTTTAATGGTAATCCATGTTACACCTCGACCTCTTTCTCGGATATTACCAACCCGAAATATCATAACTTTAACCAACCTAGTGTGCCTGATTGGTCTTATCCGAATCATTACATGCCCAGTCCCAATGCTATGAACAAGACTGGAATAATCATCACTACTCTTCACAGAGTTAATGGGATACAGCTCCCCCGAGTCATATTGTCAACCACCCTACCAACATCCAGTTTCATATACTCCTTCTCCCGAACAACCATTAGAAGAATCAATTCACTGGGAAAAGAGGATGGAAGCCTAGATGAGCTTGAGCGACGAATTCAAATTTTAGAAGACTCAAAATCTCGTCAAAATTTTCAAGTCACAGATCTTTACTCAATTTTTCAAGGAGAACATGCCAACTTAGAAAAAGTATGAAAACTATAATTTAATGCCAAAATGATCCACTCGATATGATAGAAGCAAGAATTAGTAGATTGGAGAACATACTTAACAATAAGGAAACTATTTAATCTTTGACTATTCCCAACACTTTCTAGCCATATTGATGAAAACTAAGAATCATGGTATCTTAAAGACTTTGCCCAAGATTTAGTTTCACCACAAAGCCTTGAACTTGACCAATATCAACCCATTGACGAATTGACAAGTTTTCATTTTAATGAGATTGAACTTAATCATGAATGTGAACCCGATCCCCAACTTTGTGATTCAGTTTTCATCTTCGAATCTATGTTGACTCCGGTATTCTTACCCAATTTGGACCAATTTTCTGAGCCAACATTTATTCCCGTACCATAAATTTAGAAATTGAATCACCAATTTTGGATAGTCATATTCCATTGATGGGAAAAGAATGTGAATATCAATTCTTAGACTTGGACTCAACGCTTGAACAAAAACGAACTCTCGAACCCAAAGTTGATTTTTCCGAGTTAGTATTGGTTCCTGAACCTATCATTCTTGAGTCCAAGTCAACCATTCCACTTAGTCACATTCTTTTGTTGGACATAGGTATAGACCATGATGACTCCGTGATGATTTTTCAAGATTGGTCATGTAAAGGGAGTAAGTTTCACGATAGGATCTTTCATGATCCTATTCATATTGGGGAATCTAAATATGTAAATAGAAAAGAGGTCAATAAAGGTGGATTCCATGAACCACCATATTATCTTGATTGGGTAGTAACGCTTGACCCAATCAGACCACCACCAGAACCACCACCTTAAGCTAATATTTTCCTTCCCCTTCTTCTTTTTCATGTATTTATGCATTAATTCATACATTGAGGACAATGCATGAGACAGGTGTGGGGGAGGGTTCTAACATAACTTAGGTTTCCTTTTCATTATTCAAAAAAAATTATTAACATTTTCTTTACTTTTAAAAACTTTTTGAAAATAGAAACAATATTTTGACATATTTTTTGTAAGAAATTAAATCAATTTTAAGGAATATGAGAATCATAATTAGGATTTCTTATACTTGGTCAAAATAAGATTATTTGTTTGATTTCTAACGTTAGGAAGAAAATTTATGAAAGTAATTTAGTCTTGATCTTTACCTTGAAGAAATATGCACATCTTATACACTTACACACTTAGTGTTCAAAAACAAAGATTTTTATGCCTTATAAATATATATATATATATATATATATATATATATATATATATATATATATATATGAAAAATAAACAAATCTAATTATTGATTAGCTAGGTGCTTGAGCTTAAGAAAGCCTTGGTATTTATGCAAAGATAATTAGATAAGTTTGAATATATATATATATATATATATATATATATATATTATATATATATATATATATATATATATATATATCCTCTGATTAAGCTGGGTATTTGTGCCTCATAAAGCATAAGTATTCACGCCTAAAAGGGATACATTTTATAAATAAAAACCTTAGTTCCGTGGCCTTGTCTACTCGAGTGTTTAAGTCCTTAGAGGTGTTTTCTCACCTGGTGCCCTAAGACTGTCCGGTTTGGGTGTCACCGACTAAAGACTCGTTACATTGGCAGATTAGAAAGCCTAATAGAATTGAGGAATAAATACCACCAAAAATAAATATAAATAAGGCATGAGAATTAGAGTTAAAGAACCCTTAGTCAAAATTTCATGATTACGAAGGTGCAAATGACGTAGGGTAAAGTAATAGACAAGATGAAAAATACAGTTTGACTCCTTGCCTTGATTGATAACAAGTTTTTGAATAAAGACTAAGTTTAGGAATGAAAAGTTCAGTTTTCCTATAACCTATAGAGTACTTAATTCTTACAATAATATTTTAAATATTTTTCTCTTTCAAATGTGTTTTCAAAATACTAATACTTTGTTTCCCTTTCTTTATGGATTTTGTGGGTGTAATCCACTGAAAACCCTCACGAGACAAAACTCGTCCTCTAGGGGAACCTAGAGGTTTAACGACTTGTTGCACATGCTCAGTGCAATCGCGTGACCTACGAAAGTGGTCTAATAATTTTTGGTTTAGTTTTGTTGTTTTGCTCGATGACGAGCAAAAGATAGGTGTGGGGTGTGATTGCACACATTTATTGTATTATTCTTTATTACATATCCACATTTATCATGTAATAAATCTGCTAAGTTCCTTATCTTAAATGTCTATTTTGCAGAAGATAATCATGGGGAGAAGAGGATAAAATCAAATAAATATCAGTTAATTCAGATTTAACTAGATCTATTTGGTTAGAGGAGGATGATCCCAAATCTAGTTGGTTAAATTCAATTTTTGGTAAATCAAGTGGTTAAAGCTAAAAATCAACCGAGGATAACGTCAAATACAGAGTCTAAATCCAAAGGGATAAATGGATAGATAAAAGATCAACGGATGAGATGAAGCAATTTTGACTCGGATTCTGGTTAGATACATTTTAGTATTTGAATCATAACTTTCGCTACCAGAACTCAAATCTAATGATTCAAGATGATCCAGAAAGAGGACTTAAAGGGCTACAACTCTTAAGTTGATAATTATTTCTAATTCTTCTATTTGATAAGTTATATTTAGCAATCAATGCTCCAATAAGCTGCAGATCAGAACTGAATATTCACATCAAATCAAGTTTGGAGATAAGGGGAGGATTCAAATTCAGAAATTGCCAGCTTCCCTTATCTTCATACTCCTCTACCCTTTATATTTCTCCTATAAATACCTGCAATCTCAAAGGCAAAAAAGAACGACCAAGCAGAGATAGATTTTAGGTCAGTTTTTCATTCTTTTTAGTGTAGATTTTTATTTTCTTTTTATGTAATTTTTATTTCTTTGTAAGAATAGGTTAGATTGAGATTCATGTAAGTAAGAGAGAGAGGCTTATGTTGAGAGTGACACCGATGTACCCTCCTCCTTTCTTTCATCATTTCTGCAAGCAATAAAAGGTAACTTTTTTTTATGTTCGTCTTTACTTTTATTTTCTTCTTCTTCTTTTTACTTTTCCTCTTTTGATTATGATGAGCATCCAAGTGAATCTAGAAGCATCAGTATAGCCATGTTTGTGTGAGTGCCACCGATATTTCATGATGATGTTCTCCTCCTCAAGATTCTGTATCATTTCATTCTTGTTCATCTTGATGATGTAATGCGAATGGGAACTGAGCTCGATCTTATGGTTATGCGTTGATCGCCTCCGAAGCAAGGTAAAACATGCAAGGGTTCCAGGTGAGTTATCAATCAAAGAAGGTAAGTTTCCTTTAGGTTTTCTTTTCTTTTAATTTTAGTGTAAATTACCAACACCACAGTCTTCCAAATTTCTTTCACTCTTTTTCATTTCTTTGTACATATCCACTTCCATTTCTCCACCTTCTCTATCTACCACTTTCTTCCTAACTTAACTTTAACTTCATTTTTCTCTTTTCTATTTAATAACTAAAAGAAGAATTTTAACCGTTCTTTGTAGCATAAAAGAGAACTTACTAAAAAGCTTCCATCGCTAGTCCCTCCTTGTGGATCACGACCCGCATAGCCACTTGCTATAGCGGTAGAATTGAGCATCTTGCACTACTGTTTTAAAAGTTCTGAAATTCTGTATTCTTGTGTGCAAGTAGAACATCAATCACAGTAAAAAACGAATGACAAATTTCCAGCTAAGATATTATGGTATTTTTTCGATAATACCTAGATTTAAACTCATGTTTAAGAATGCAGAACATGCGTAGAGCTTGATGTGGCATTCAGATGGGAGGATTATTGATAATATGTTGTAGCATCTGGCTGATTCTCCGCAATGAAATATGATTAATGAAAAGTTTTTTGAATTTGAGAGTGATGCAAGGAGTCTTCGGTTAGGTCTTTCG
The DNA here is from genome assembly GCA_038442645.1 of Agave tequilana. NCBI lineage: Eukaryota > Viridiplantae > Streptophyta > Magnoliopsida > Asparagales > Asparagaceae > Agave > Agave tequilana. Next base: position 302,969 of record JAVJIF010030846.1, on the reverse strand, counting down.
ACTGATAGAATGATCCAGACGGTAACATGAGCAACACACACAATACATGGTCAGTTGTGTTGACTATTTATAATCTTCATCCATGATTCTGCATGAAGCACAAGTTTCTTATGATGTCACTGCTGATATCAGGACCCAGACAACCGAAAAATGATATAGATGTTTATTTGACACCTATTATGGAGAATCTAAAGATAATGTGAGAGGAATTGATAGAAGTATTTGATGCACATCGTCAAGAACTTTTCACACTTCGACCTATATTACTTTGCACAATCAATGAGTTTTCAGCATACAGTAACTTTTCAGAGTACATCGTGAAAGGACAAAGCATGTCCTATGTGTGAAGAAGACACATTTTATATTCAATTAAAGCATAGGAGAAAGACAATATACCTTAGTACACGGAGGTTCTTTTCTTATGTTACACCATTATCGGAAGCTACGAAAAGCTTTTAACAGATCTACAGAAGAAGAAAAAGCTCCAAAAGCTTTGAACGGTGAACAAGTATATGAACAGGTGAAACGTCTCATGTCAAGTTGTGAAAAGTGAAGTAAAATACAATTGAAAAGAATGTGTGAAAGAAGCGATCAATATTTTTTGATCTTCCATATTGGAAGTGTCTATTGTGAGACACTGCCTTGATGTCACACATGTTGAGAAAATTGTGTGTGATAGTATTATTGGAACATTACTTAATATACACGGTAAGACTAAGGATTTGATTGAAATGGATATATGTGAGCAGTTAGCACCTGAGCAGAAGGGAAAATTATGTATTTACCGTCAACATGTTATACCTTGTCTAAAAATGAGAAGGTAGAATTTTGTCAGTGTCTTGCTGGATTAAGGTCCCAGCGGTTACTCATCAAATATTTGAAGTCTCGTATCAATGAAAGATTTAAACTTGTTGGCTTGAAATCTCATGGTTATCATGTATTGATGCAATAGTTGCTGCCGATTGTTATATGTTCTATACTTCCGAAACATGTTCGCTATGCTATTACCAACTTTGTTTTTTCTTCAATGCAATATGTAGCAGGTAATTAATCCTGAAAAACTAGATGAGTTGCAGAAGAATATTGTGGCTAAGTTGTATCAGCTTGAGATGTATTTTTCACCTTCATTTTTTGATATCATGATGTATCTAGCTGTTCACTTAGTTAGAGAGATTAAACCATGTGGTCCGGCCATCTTAAGATGGATGTATCCTTCCATGAAAATATTAAAAGGGTATGTGAAAATCGTAATTGACCTGAAGGATGCATTGTTGAATGTTACATATATGAAGGGCGATTGAATTTTGCTGTGAATACTTAACCAGTGTTGAAGCCATAGGACTTCCTAAGTTTTACTTTGTTAAGAGAAAAGATGACAATAATAAAACTGGGCAATCAATGGTCACTATTAGTCAAGACTTATTGTGTCAAGCACATAAATATTTCTTGAATAACAGTTATGAAATACAACCTTATATAAATGAGTATATGGACTCTATAAGGCGCACCAATCCAGTTATATCAAGGAGGGAGAAGTGGGTAGCCGATGAACACAATAAATCGTTCATTAATTGATTCAGAAATCAAATTGTAGTGGAATTAACAAATTCACCAAAATCTGTTTCTAATACTTTGAGATGGTTAGCGCATGGACCTCATATGATTGTGTCATCTTACGAGGATATTCTATAATTGATTACTTTTTTTTACACAAAAGCACACGATGATAAGTATACCGTACAAAACAGTGATGTGACTTTAGTGACTCAATCAATGCATATTTTCAGTGCCAAAGACAAAAATTCAGTATTTGCAAGCATGTCATACTATGGGTTGATCCAGAACATATGAGAGTTAGATTACATAACATTTCATGTTCCTATGTTCTGATGTAAGTAGGTAGAGAATAATCATGACATGAAAGTCGATGAGTCAGGATTCATTCTAGTTGATCTTAACAGAGTGGGTCATAAAGAGGACACATTCATATTGGCATCACAAGCAAAACAAGTTCATTACATCACAGATCTTACCGACAAAAAGTGGTCCATTGTTCTCTCGACAAAGTCAAAAAATACTAATGATTGTGATGATGAGAACAACACTAGAGATAACATTGATGAGGTTCCATTCTTTTCTATTGGATTAACAAACGAGAATAATATTGATATTAATGAGGGTGAAGATGTTCAGAAAGATATCTACATGCGAGAAGATCATTTGAAGGAATATTGATTATGAAAACTAGTAAAAAAAAACATAAAGGTATATATATATATATATATATATATATATATATATATATATATATATATATATATATATATATATATATATAAATTCAAAATGTTTCAATATCTTGTATATTTGTTTTTAATTTTTATGTCCATTAGTTGTTTATTGTTGTTATTTTTTTGTTAGTAGCTTGCATTTTTAATACTTGTTTAAATTTTAATTTGCTAATTTTTCTATATTTTTTAACAGGCATATGGATTCATTAGGGTCGAGTAGTGGAAAATCTCCAAAGATGACTCGAGGCGCCACTCGCATGGGAGGCTTATTCTCAGTGAGAACTCGAGGCATACGACTTAAAGTGGAATTCAACCATGCCAAATATTCCTCCTGATAAGAATGAGGAGAAATTAGAGAGGTATATTGAATGTGTTGCTCGTGAAAAAGTCCCTATTGACATTTCTGATTGGCGTTTGGTTCCTAAGGAGTTGAAGAATAAGATTTGAGATGATATTTTGGTAAATAATAATTTATAACTGCAATTTTCTATATGTTTATTTACTATTTTATAAATTTCTCTTTTAATATTTTTGTTACTTATTACAGACTATATTTGAAGTAGAAAAGCAACAGAAGGAAAACATATTAATGAAATCACCTAGAGGGGGGGTGAATAGGTGATGGCTATATGATAATAGCAATTATGCGGAATTTAAAAATTTAACTCTAAACAATTAGCACAATACAATATTTCTTGCAAGTAAAGGACAATGTAAAATTGCAAGTAATAAAAGAGATAGAGTTAGAGAAATTTGAGCAAACGCAAACACGCCGATATGTTTCCGAGGTTCGAGCCACGCTCTACGTCCCCGCCTTCACACTTGAAGGATTTCCACTATTGAGGATCCCACCGGATCAACAATACAAGGACAACACTTGTCCGTCTCCCGTGATGACACTTCACCACCTTGAGCACACTAGCTCGCCTTGAGGCCGATGCCTCTACAACTTCACTCAATTACAATGGAAGTGATCACACTTGATCACTTTTACAAATAGCTCACTAAGCACAATCCTAGAACCAAATAGTAGACTTAGAGTATGGGATTGTGTAGTGCAAAACTAGAGAGAAGTAGAGGAATAGGCTCCAAGAAAGGTGATGGAAATTTAGGCTTTGGAGAGAAAATCTTTTCTTTTGAAAACTTTGGAAATCTTTGAAACTTTTGTCAAAGTTCACTTGATAGCTCTAAAATTATATGTCATATCATATGAAGTGACCACCTATTTATAGGGGTCAAAAACTGCTCAAGAGATTCGTTGGAGACAAATCCCAAAAGTCAAAGAGTCAGAAAATATAGCTGTTGGGTCTGTCAGAATTTTTGACAGACTGCCGGTCGACCGGGTCGGTCGACCGCCAACGGTCAAAAATCCGACCGTTGGGGCTCACCGGTCGACTGGGTCGGTCGACTGGCATTTCCAGAGAGCAGCAGGTTGGGGCCGGTCGAGTATCGGTCGACTCCCGGTCGACTGATACGCATATGCACAAATGTGCATGTCGGTCGAGTGCCGGTCGACCGCCGGTCGACCGGGCACTGTGAATTTCTGAAAAATCAGAATTCACAGACCTGGGCAATTTTGGGTTTTGGTTTTGGGTCTTGGATAAAATATTTTGGTCTTGAAAAATCATAGAGTATGAGCATGTGTCATACTACTATCAAGGTAAAATACTTGGTAAAAATTCTTTTGATAAAAACTTGATTTTCAATAAAATGTTTTTCCCAAAAAAAAACTAGTCTCTCTAAAAACGTATTTCCAAAATAGATATGTTCAACTAAAACTGAGTTTGGAAATAGAAATGGAAAGTATTTTGAAGCCATAAACCACTCTAGAAAATGTGTGTGTGTGATATCCCATATCTCTACTTCTACTATTTAGTTTTGACAAAATATTCTAAAATGAAAATAAACAAAGTACAAAACTTGGATTTTTAAGCAAGTCTTGATCTTCTTCTTGAACTTTTCTTCAACGCAAATTCCGAAGCTTCCTATGTGCTTTAGCTTGGGAATGCAAATGTTGGGCAAACTCCAAATTTGTGAGTCTTTTAGCGGAGTTGTCAAAATCTGTTTCTTGAACCTGAAATACTTCAAAATCAAGAATATTAAATACATAACTAAATATGTTTTGCTATCATCAAAATAATCGGGATAGTGGCCTTTGGGCCAACAATCTCCCCCTTTTTGATGATGGCAAAACATATGTAGTTATCACAAGATATTTTGGGTGGAGTCTTCAAATGAAGCTCCCCCTCAACATATGCATATATAAAAAATCATACTCAGGCATACTCAGGCATATTATCACAATTGCTAAATCATAAACATCATATATCCATGCCCATAGAAAATATCAACCATACATGTCATATCATAGATAAAGGAAATGAGTCTCAACATGACATAAATACATACCACACAAGTCCACAACACAAAAAGGTGTCCAAAATAAAGGTGTCCAACACAACAAAATAAGTCACATACATAACAAAATATCTCTCTCCAAATGTCTCTCCCCCTTTTTGACATCATCAATAAAGGGGCATCAACAGCAGCATCACTCAGTCGCCTCGTCATCCTCCTCCTCGTCATCATCTGAGCCCTCGGCCATCGTCTGGTCATCACCATCATCTGAGGAAGAAGAGGAAACTACCTCCTCTGTATCCACGGCATCAACTCTGGGGCGCGGAGGTGGAACAGAGACGCGAGCTCTGGGAGGGAAAGGAGGACCAGCAGCAGGGAGACGACGAGCACCCGGAGTCCCATCAGGACGACTATGTCCAATTTAGAGAACAGAGATTGGAACTGAACATCCACAAATCTCATGGACTCAGCCATATAGGACAAGTCGTTTCGGACCTCCGCCCGAAAAGCAGCATCCATAGCAGCACGAGCCTCCAAATCTGCCCGAAGAGAAGCATCACGAGCAGCCATATCTGCACGAAGTGCAGAGACTTGCTCACCGACCCAGGCCTGATGTGCCTCGATCTGCGAGCGGACCTCAGAAGCAGAAGCACCCTGAAACTCAGGAGCAGGAAACACAGGAGGTGGAGCTGGAGCTGGATCAGCTGCAGGAACAGGTGGTGGTTGCACAGCTGCGTGTCGACGCAACTGAGCTTCCATCATCTTTAAGGCAGCAGCATTGAAATCTGAAGAGGGTTTTGAAGGGGCTTGACCAGAGAAATCAAAATCTAGAGCCCTAAGCAAATGGGTAATGAGCATGCCGTAAGGCAGACTCCTACCAGCAGTACGAATCTGATCACCACTCATGTGAGAAGCGATCACTCGAGGGAAATTTATCTTAATGCCTTTAAGGAGGCAATAGATAATCAAGGGAACAGGACCTCGAGCATGGCTAAATTCACCGGATTTTGGCACGATGTTATGAAAGACAATCTTAGCAAGGACCTGAGATTGGAGGGTATACTGACTCACAATCTCATTCCTCACTAGATCGGGATTGTCATCCTGGTGAAGAAGAGTGGATGCGGTGAGTGAAGACTCACCCTCCGGATATTCAGGAAAATCATGTAGGTCATAAGAGTAAACATCTATTCCATCAGTGGAAAGATGAAGAATTCCATTCCATGTAGGTCATTAGATTTTGGTATTTCATAGTTCATATCTTTAAACCAAAATCATGATTAGAGCTTTATTTCAAAAACATAGATATTCCATATTGATTGTGTAGTGGATCATATCCATACACACCATGCTTTTAAATGAACTCAATATCTTGTTTTTGTATTTGATGAAGATTTAGAAAAACAAGTTTGGAAAAACATGTTTTGGAAAAATACATTTTAGTTATTTAGCTAATATTTCCAAGTTACAAAATAGACCAAAACATCTATAACATGTCTTGATTTTGTGCAAGCATGTTTGTTCTCTCATGTATATTGGTAAAACTATTTTTGTAGAATTTACATGTATTTTTAGGATTTTATAAAAAGATTTTTTGTACAGATTTCTGACCTGGAAAACTGGCTGACAGGCCAACCGGTCGACTGGACCGGTCGACCGAAGTGCACAGCCATGTGCACGTTGTCAGCACAGTGGCCGGTCGACCGGGTCGGTCGACCGACCAAGAGAGCTTGCTCTCTGGAAATGTCCAGTCGACTGACCCAGTCGACCGACAGTTCAAATCCAGGCGAGCGGTCGACTGGCAGTCGACCGGTCCAGAGAGTTCTGCTCTCTGGAAGTTATCGGTCGACCGAGCCGGTCGACCGGTGGCTGCAACGGTCAGAAAAATGACCGTTGGCCGGTCGACCGGCGGTCGACCGATCTCCCCCTTTTTGATGATGACAAAACTCATGGAGTTATATATGCATGGATTAAAGTAAAGCTTCAAAGAAGCTCCCCCTTAACACATGCATCACAAGAAATGATAGATATGGCAATAAAAGTTCATAACATGTATGCAATGTAGGAGATGCAATCATAACAAAAATCAAATCCTAAATCAAATCTTTTGCTCCTAATTGCAAAATACAACATATATGCATAATAAGTAAGGAAGACAAATACTTCTCCCCCTTAAGCAATGAAAACATGCATATAACTCATATAACTCACAAATTCTTCTCCCCCTTTTTGTCAATCATCAACAAAGGGTTCAAAGTAAAATACATCAAACAAAAATTTTCTCCCCCTTTTTGGCAAAAATAAAGAATCAAGGAGGGGTAATCAAATCAATCAATAAAATTACTAAAGATTTATATGCGAAATAAATTCATGTTCAGGAAGACGCTAAGTTAGCTTCCCTACACATATGCATTACATGAAGGAGGGATGTGAAGCCCTAATTCACATAACACACATTATGTAATGAATAAGAGGAGATGTGAAGCTCCCCCTACACACGTGTACCATATAAAGAGAAGATGTTAGCTTCTCAACACACAATACACTCAACATGAATCTTGCATATAGACAATACAAGTCAAAAAAAATTTTGAATTCCATTGAAATAAATTTTGAATTCTTTCAACAAATCAAATTTTGAATTTTGATACCAATTTTAAATACAATGCATAAGTTTGTTATGAAATACCAATTTGAAATCTAATTAAGCTTAGCATCAACAATCTTTGTGCTTTAAAAAGATACAAATTGTAAAACAAGCACAAATCTATCATATAAATGTATGAAGAAAGTATACCAAATGAAGTAGATACATACATATATAGGAAAAGCAAAATATGAGTATATACCAAATTGTAAGATCACCTAAAAGGTTCATATTGATACCATAGAGAAATAGGCTTAGGGGTATATATCATACAATCTAAACACATGATCATAAATCACATCCAAGAGGAATACAAGTTTAAAAGTATGTATTATCAAAACTAGGTAATACAAGTACATCTAAGGGGTTCAAATAAGCATTCAAGCACACATATAATTAGATCTATTTGTGGCCCAAAATATGTACAAGTATAAGTCCAAGTGTTGACAAAAGCTAACATTTAAACTAATACTCAAATCATGAAGCATCAAATAAATTTTGAAATTACAAAGGAATTTTATCCATATTATTGTAAAATAGGATCATGTGCAATACTTGAAGAATAGGTAACTAGTTTAAATGGATTTTTGACAAACTAGTTAAAGATCCTTCAAAATATAAAGTCATATGTATTTCATGAATAGTACTAAGTACATAAAAGTTCAAGCACTCATATTCCATTAAGCTCAATTCAAAGGATGAATATTACAAATTTTTATTCAAACAACAAGAAAATTCATCTTTAAAACATGAAATTTTTAACAAATCAACTTAAAAATCAATTTTTCATAATCAACAATCTTCATGGTATATGTATGGTTTATACAAATCTAACAATATGCATACATATCCCAAATATTAAAAGAGTCTATTAAATGTTTGCATGAAGGCAAGAGACTCAAGGATATACATGTATATTTATTAGATTTGAATTAAGCATGCATATACATGAAGTAAATCACTAAAAATTGGCAAAGCATGTATAAAGGAGAATCATCAAAACTAGTCTATACCAACACATAAAGTGGATACAAGTGAGCATGAAGTTCAAAATACATATGAGTCAATTGTAGTTCACTATGTGTACATGTATAAAGGCAAGTTTTGAACAATTCTACATCTAAGCATGTAAATACCACATAAAGCACAAAAATCAAAAACATGAACATGCTATGTATGATATATGAAATTAAAAGCATGTACATAACTAAAATAGGAGTTTAGAAGTTGTTACCAACTACAAAGCTCCAAGTATGGTGGTCTTTTCCACCAAAATTCCTTGATAGCAATGCATCCAAAGTTTGTCCATCATGTCCATTGCATTGGCTACCAAGGCACCAATCCTCTCACGTTTTGTGAGAGCCTCCACCTATATCAAAATCAAAGGGTGGGGGTTTTTGGTACCCATGTTTTCTTGGGTCCTTTGGGGTTAGCATTGTTATAAGGAACCCAAAATCTATTATATTTAGCAAAATATAAATATGGTTTCTTATCAAAACAATATCTTGCTAGATGGCCTTTGCGGCCACAATGTGTACAAATGTACACCTTAGCATGATGCTTATGAGTGTGATTGTGATCGTGTTGTGCATCATAAGCATGAGCATGATGTGTATGTGCATGAGCATGTGGAGTTTGTTTCTTGGGAAACATGGACTCCAATCTAGTATGTTTAAATGCACAAGAGTTCAAAGTTGAACTCAAATTATTCATTTTATTTTTCAAATTCTTAATCTCATTAGTGTTAGCATGAAAGCATGATGAGATGAAGAATCATTTTTCTTTTTCTTTTGAAAAACATTATCCTTTTCTTTTTCAACAAATTTTCTTTTTAAAGATTTATTTTCTTCCAAAATACTTTCTTTTTGTTTTTCAACCAAAGCAATATTATCCTTCAAAATAGTGTTCCCTTCACAAAGATCATTCAATTTTGAAAATAAGGAAACATTCTCATTTTTCAAATCTTCTTTTTCTTTTTCTAAGCATGCGACTTTATTTCTAAGTGAATCATTTTCATTAAGCATGCAATCAAATTCCTTTTTCAAAATCTTGTTATCTTTTTCTAAACATGCAATGTTATCTCTACATGAATCATGTTCATTATGCATGGAAGCAATGTCCTTTTTCAAATTTTATTTTCTTTCTTAATAATGTCATATCTTTCAAGCAATAATTGGCATAAAGAATTTAGCTCATCATATGACATACTAGCATCCCCATCATCGGATTCGGTGATTACCTCAAGGGGGTCATCCCCTTGGACCATGTAGCACTTGTTGGAGGTGTCGCTTCCAACATCCGAATCACTCCCCCATAGTATTGTTCATTTTCGCCAAGGGAGATGAGGGTGTTCCAAGCTACAAAAGCCGATTCAATGTTAGAAACCCTAGATAAATAATCATCATTTAGGGTACATTTAAGAGCATGAAGGGCTTTTGCATTAGCCTCAATGTACTTGCTATTTGAGCAATAATCATTATTAGTAGTAGCAAGATAAGCATGAATTCCTAAGGCCTTGAGGTACAATGACATCTTAACCTTCCAAGTTTGGATGTTAAGAATATCAAAGGTGGGTGGTGACATAAAGTCCATGGTGAGGTGTGTGTGTACAACAAATATTGTGATTAGCCCAAATGTAGGATCTTTAACTCTTAGGTTGTTAGACCCTTATCAAGAGCACTTGCTCTGATACCAATTGAAATCACCTAGAGGGGGGGTGAATAGGTGATGGCTATATGATAATAGCAATTATGCGGAATTTAAAAATTTAACTCTAAACAATTAGCACAATACAATATTTCTTGCAAGTAAAGGACAATTTAAAATTGCAAGTAATAAAAGAGATAGAGTTAGAGAAATTTGAGCAAACGCAAACACGCCGATATGTTTCCGAGGTTCGAGCCACGCTCTACGTCCCCGCCTTCACACTTGAAGGATTTCCACTATTGAGGATCCCACCGGATCAACAATACAAGGACAACACTTGTCCGTCTCCCGTGATGACACTTCACCACCTTGAGCACACTAGCTCGCCTTGAGGCCGATGCCTCTACAACTTCACTCAATTACAATGGAAGTGATCACACTTGATCACTTTTACAAATAGCTCACTAAGCACAATCCTAGAACCAAATAGTAGACTTAGAGTATGGGATTGTGTAGTGCAAAACTAGAGAGAAGTAGAGGAATAGGCTCCAAGAAAGGTGATGGAAATTTAGGCTTTGGAGAGAAAAATCTTTTCTTTTGAAAACTTTGGAAATCTTTGAAACTTTTGTCAAAGTTCACTTGATAGCTCTAAAAATTATATGTCATATCATATGAAGTGACCACCTATTTATAGGGGTCAAAAACTGCTCAAGAGATTCGTTGGAGACAAATCCCAAAAGTCAAAGAGTCAGAAAATATAGCTGTTGGGTCTGTCAGAATTTTTGACAGACTGCCGGTCGACCGGGTCGGTCGACCGCCAACGGTCAAAAATCCGACCGTTGGGGCTCACCGGTCGACTGGGTCGGTCGACTGGCATTTCCAGAGAGCAGCAGGTTGGGGGCCGGTCGAGTATCGGTCGACTCCCGGTCGACTGATACGCATATGCACAAATGTGCATGTCGGTCGAGTGCCGGTCGACCGCCGGTCGACCGGGCACTGTGAATTTCTGAAAAATCAGAATTCACAGACCTGGGCAATTTTGGGTTTTGGTTTTGGGTCTTGGATAAAATATTTTGGTCTTGAAAAATCATAGAGTATGAGCATGTGTCATACTACTATCAAGGTAAAATACTTGGTAAAAATTCTTTGATAAAAACTTGATTTTCAATAAAATGTTTTTCCCAAAAAAAAAAACTAGTCTCTCTAAAAACGTATTTCCAAAATAGATATGTTCAACTAAAACTGAGTTTGGAAATAGAAATGGAAAGTATTTTGAAGCCATAAACCACTCTAGAAAATGTGTGTGTGTGATATCCCATATCTCTACTTCTACTATTTAGTTTTGACAAAATATTCTAAAATGAAAATAAACAAAGTACAAAACTTGGATTTTTAAGCAAGTCTTGATCTTCTTCTTGAACTTTTCTTCAACGCAAATTCCGAAGCTTCCTATGTGCTTTAGCTTGGGAATGCAAATGTTGGGCAAACTCCAAATTTGTGAGTCTTTTAGCGGAGTTGTCAAAATCTGTTTCTTGAACCTGAAATACTTCAAAATCAAGAATATTAAATACATAACTAAATATGTTTTGCTATCATCAAAATAATCGGGATAGTGGCCTTTGGGCCAACAATTAAAAGACGCGGGAAAAAATGGAGAGATTTCAAAAATATTTTGACAAAGCGTTTCATTAGCAAAAGTTTAAACAAGAGTTCACCAAAATATATGATTTCATTGAGCAAGAAGTTTGGACACCTTTGTAGCATCACATACAACTCCAGAGTTCCAGGTTAACACAAATTAATTTCTAATTTATTATGTAGTTAAATTATATTATTTTATGCTATGTTTGGGATAACTTATTAAATGATTTTTTAATAGGCCGAAAGTCAAAAGAAAAGAGAACTTCAAAAGGAATTTAAATACAAGTATTTGATGTTATGCCAATGATACGGGCGTCTGGAACAAGATCTGGTAATTAAGCATATATTTTTTTGTTAAATTTTAATGTTTACATATTATTTTATAGATTATTATTGATATCTTGTACGTTATTTTGTACAACAGATTGCTAAGAAATCATCAGATGGTGATTCACCAGTTATGTCAATTTCTCGGCATGAATCGTGGAAAGCTGCTAGGCTTAAAAAAGATGGTTCATATATCAATGCAGACGCACAAGAAATTGAAATACAATTGTAAGTACTTTAATTTAAAACAAATTATTATAATATTTTATTATTTTTCTAAGTGTTAACATTATAATATTTTTTTTCTTAGGATTCCCTTACTGAGTCGGCATCGCAGGGAGAAATTCATTCAGAAGAGATGAATGACATATTAGGCATGACGTTGGGTCCCGAGCACCCCGGTCGTATTAGAGACGCCGGATATGAGTCTACTATTACCTGAAAATCACCTAGAGGGTGAATAGGTGATGACTATACTTAATGGCAATTAATGCGGAATTAAAAACAAATTAGCAATAAGCAATAACAATTAGATAGATCTTACAAAAGAGTAAGCAATATGAGTGAAAGTAAAGAGATAGAGTAGAGTTTAGAGAGATTGTGCACAATCGCAAACACATGTTTCGAGGTTCGAGCCACTGCTCTACGTCCCCGCCTTCAACACGATGAAGGATTTCCACTATGAGCGATCTCACCGGATCGTCAATCGGTTACAAGTTTTCACTAGAACTCTTCGGACACACTTGTCCTCTCTCACGGTGCCGCAACACCAACTTGGAGCTCACTAGCTCGCTCGAGGCCGCAACCTCTACAACTTCTCAATTGAAGAAAATGGTGATCAACACTTGACCACAAGGATAGCTCACAAGCACAACCCTACAACCAACCCTACAACCAAGATGAGAAAGTGAAACACTTGGGATTGTGTAGTGCAAATAGCAAGTAGAGAAGCAGAGGAAATGGCTCAGCTAAAACACCAAATTTTGAAAATAGTTGACTCAAGAGAAAATCTTTTGCAAAGAGGCTAAACTTTGAAAAACTTTGATGTAAGGCTTGTAAATCTTATTCTTAAGTTGTTTCACACTCCCACTATATATAGAGGATGAAAATCAGGCTAGAAAATGCAATAGATCCGTTGGGAGAAGACCTAACTAAAAACAAAAGAGAATCCAGCCGTTGGGAGCCTAGTGAGCAGAATTTTCTGCTGTCGGTTGACCGGCCGGTCGACCGCCAACGGTCGGATTTTCGACCGTTGGGAAAAGCGGTCGACCGAACGGTCGACCGTAGACCCCAAACAGAGAGTAAAACTCTCTGTCAGTCGACCGGAATAAATAGAGAGCACTGCTCTTGCTTCCGGTCGACCAGCCGGTCGACCGAAGTGCACGGCTGCACTTTGGTGTATGTCAGTCGACCGCCCGGTCGACCGATGGAGCAGTTTTGCTCTGCCAGCGGTCGACTGGTTGAGGGCCAAAAACAGATTTTTGAATATCTTTTTAAAGTCAAAATTTCTTTTGACATGTAGATACAAAATAGAGTTCTAGGGCTTTGAGGAAGTAGAGTGTGATCATAAATCAACACCAAATAAATTAGAACTATATTTTGATAAAAATCCTTTCTCCAAAACAAAAACTAGTTTTTTTCAAAACTTGTTTTTCGAAACCAGATTTTCCAAAACTTGTTTTTCTGAAACTCGGTAAGAAACCACGTAACAAATTTTTGCTTGAAAACATAAGGAAATACGAAATGTGTGTGTGTGTGTGACAATCCAAAAGTAATCAACCTCTATCATCTCGGTTTTAACAAATGAGTATAAATCCTATCTAAAATAGAAAAAGTAAGATACAAATCTTGAAATAGTCTTCTCGATATTGCTTGATCCTTGAGCTCTTCTAGTGTACTAGGCTCTGGGATCTAAATCTTCTTGGCGTCCAAATGTGTGAGTCTTGTGATGGAGCCGAAATGCAACATATGATTTTACCTGAAACTTAATTAAACAAATTTGTTAATACCTAACTACATATGGTTTGTTATCATCAAAACTAAAGGCTAATGGCCTTTGGGCCAACATTACCGACTACTTTCATCAATCTTGTGGACAATGTTCCTCTACATCAAGCGAGGAGTTGAAAAAGTTGGTGAATGCTCAGGTAAAGAAAATGCTTTTAGAGCTTACAGAGATAGTGCGATAACATCTCCAAAGGTCATCTCAGCCTACATCGTCCTTTTATGAGTAGCATTTTCCTCCACCCTATTATGAGAAGCCTTGTCCTCCACCCTATTATGAGAATCCGTATCCTCCACCATATAGCGGACATGATTCTCTCTCAGGTCAATACATTATTCAAAATTTCAAGAGTGATCTTATTTTACAATTTATTTTGTAATAGATCTGTTTTGTTAATACCATGCTTATTATTATTTATGTTACAGTATGGATTTCTTCCCTGTGATTTGACCATTGAAATTCATGGAGACAATTATCGTAGCTCGCGAAAGAACGTACAACACCTATGGTTATAATCAGGTAATTCATGGTCAGCCATTTAGATCTGATAATGTTAAAGTGTGCAGTATGAAATCGCTGGATATTAATACATATCTACCATATCCAACCGACGAGATAATCACCGTTGGTGATGTTGTTAGTTCTTTTATTGCATGATCAATATGATTTGTTTCTTTGCATGCCTAGGTATGTTATCAAAATTAAAGTACAAGTTCTTTTTTTCAAATAAACATGTACAAGTGATTAATGATAATGATATCTTAACAGAAAACCACTAAAGGGAAGGTGTGGCACGTCCAGTGGGAAGCCAACCCACAAAACAATTGGTCAACCAGCTGTTTCAAAGGGTAAAAGATGAAAATATCCGCAAGTAACTAAGGATAGTTGGTATTTTAGGAAGGAGGATGAGAACTAATGACATCATCGAAATAAGAATGCCTCTTGTTATCCTTGAATACAATCTTTCCCTAAGCCTCGAAAGTAATGATATTTTACAGTTCGTAGGCAAGGAGCAGATAAGCGCGACATGCATCACTGTTATATTAAGTAGTAATTAACGTTTATTAACTTATATGAATTAAATATTTTTAGGTTTTTTTAATTGTTATTTTAATTTTTGTTTTTAAGTTTTTATATCAGATGTGTGATCGTATGGGCATCAGTGATATGTATAATTTTATTTGTCCATATAGTATCACATGTGTTCACAGTGCTTCTATTGATGCTGAAAGGGATAAGGTTGTGTTTATCGCGAACACAATGCAAGGATGTTAGCATGGTCGATTGTACTTTACACCATTTAATACGGGGTAAGTACTCGAGTTTTATGATAAAATTCTATTGTCATTTTTATTTAATTTCATACTAATTTTTGTTATAGCTCACATTGAACGTTGTGTATGATTGACCCGCACAATACTATTGTAAGATTCGTTACACGAATCGCGACGTGAGATTGTTGCTGCGATTAATATATGAGTGTTTAATACTTATATCTACTTCATTAACTCTAGTATAGATTTTTTTCTTAATATTTTTGTTTGTTTTATGAATAGAGCTGTACCTATGTTCATCACAAATTGTAATCAAAATGTGTGGTTTATGAGTATGCATGCTACATGGAGAATTATTAAGGTATTTTGTTTTTAGTATTTGATACTTTTAAAATTAATAATATTTAAATTATAACTTATTATTTAATTCTTTTAGTGTTCTCGTCAGCCGGATATCGTGATATTACCTGATGCGGTTTATGCTAGAGATCATTGCCTCTCAATGAAATCTTATTCAATACATGTATATAATCATTTGACGTAAAGTTACTTTTTGTTGTTTTTTTAATATTAAATTGAACATGATAAATATTTTAACATCTTCACAGTTTAATAGAAAAAAGAATATACGAATGATGAAGTGGATGATATTCACAAAGAATGGGCGGAATTCGTTTTACAACACTTAGTAGTAAGTATTTTCAGGTTTCATATACTTGTGATATGTGTAATACTTGATATTTAGAGAGTGATTAAATAAGCATTGGTGATACTCGTTTCATTTTTCATATTTGTGATACTTATTTTATATTTCATAATTGTGATACTAGCTTATTTCATGTTTCATATTTGTGATACTTATTTCATATTTTCATCTTCTTTTGACTCTTGAGATATCATTCATGGAAGCAGTACATGCAGAAATTGTAGAGACTCCGGAATGACACTTTTTGTGTTAGGAATTTTCTTTTGGTGCATGTGTTTCTTTAGTGATATGAATGTGTATGTGTATTTTTGCATTAGAATATAAATGTGTTTGATGTGAATTTTGTACATGTATTGGATGTAAATTTGTATTGGGGATTTGATTTTGATGCATGTTTCATTGGTGGCTCAAGTGTTGGATATTTAATTTGTATTGGACAGGAATGTGTTGAATACCTATTGTTAATGTGTATTGGATACAAAGTGTGGGATATGAAATGTGTTGGATATCTATTGATATATGTATTGTGGATATTTGTGTGTGTGTGTAAGAATTTTAAAAAAATGTTAACTTTTAAAGTCGGTTCTTTCAGTATCGACGTTAAATATAACCTTTAATGTTGGTTCACAAGAAACGATGTTAAAGGACCACTTTTAACACCGGTCAATTACGGAAACGACGTTAAAAGTGTTGACTTTTAACGTCAGACCTTTAGTGTCGGTTCCATAAGGAACCAACGTTAAGGAAACAACGTTAAAGATTGGACATTTAACATCGGTTCCTTATAGAAACAGATGTTAAATGTCCTATTATAACGTCGATTTTTCTTAAAATTGACGTTATAAATTATATATGACAGCAGTTAAATATGACAGTGGTTTTTAACTGCTGTTATATATTTGAGACTTTTTACGATACCTGATTAGAAGTCGATTGTAAGGATACATTTAAAGTCCGCTTTTAATCGCAATTAAACGTGTATTCTGTACTAGTGTTCTAAGCCAGCCTCAAGGTTATTAGTACCTTAAACACTATACACCATTCCAAATTTGAACATATTACTAGCTTAAACCCTACAACTTAGAATGATTGTGAACAAACTCTTTCAACAGCTACAGGATTTGAATCAGTGGGAGCAATTTTTCCCCTCCTCTTTTGGTTAAAAGTTTACCAAAAGCAAACACCTAATTAATTAAATATTTTTCTTAAACGAGCAATTAATAGTAGAATTATAAAAAGCTGACTAAAAACTGAATGTGGGCTTTCCCGCAATTTTACTTTGCACACAAAAGGGCTCGGCAACAATGACTAGACAAGGAGGCGCATGGGGTAATATTTTGTCACCTATCATTTTACTTTCCGACATTATATTTCCGAAAGTAATGACATAAATAGTAACCTTATCATTTTCTTTAAAAGAATTCAAAGCAGAAGAGAAGAGAACAAACAAAGTAGAGAGAGAGAGAGAGAGAGAGAGAGAAGCAAACCAAACCTTATTGGCGTTGGGCACCAGTTCCTGCAGAGCCTTCATTCTCTCTGCAATTCTCTCTCTCCGCAGCTGACAACAAAACAAAACAGAACAGAACAGAACCAACCACCAAATATCAGAGGCATAGCATCTTAAATTGCCCACAAACAAACGCATCACAAAATACCAACCAAATTCATAGAACAAATTATTATTATTATTATAACGCCCATCCCCAATTCACTCCCACTTGCATTTATTGCCTCGCCTAGGTTTCACCATATTTAATGAACTCAATTTTAAACAGAAAAAAATCGATTTTGTATTCATTTTCATAAATTAGAAAAAAAAAAACAGGGCTTACACGTTCAGCGATACTATGCGGATCCGTGGCCTGCCCTCTTCTCGCCCTCACCCTCTGCCTCGGAGGCGCCGCCGCCGCTCCTGCCCCCGGCGTCGCGGCCGGCGCAGCCGCCCCGAAATTCTGCGGTTGCATCGATCCCGCCTGTTTCAATTTCCCAATTTCGAATTAAGAAACAAACTCCCCCTGGATTCTCGGGAACCGCCACCGTCTAATGTTTTTTGAAGAAGTCAAAATTGAAATTGTCAGGGGGGAAAGTGAAAGAAATGACCTGAGGATGATGAAAATGTTGCTGATTTGCTGCCCGCTGCATCGATCCGGCGAATCCGTTGAACAACTGTTCCCCTCCCTTAAAATTAAAAAAAAAAATCTCAATTTTTCAGAACAAGGACGAAAAGCTAGCACATGCTGCAAATTTGAAAAATGAAAGAGGCTGAAAGAAAAAAAATGATTCTTTTGTACCGCAGAATTGGGGGATTTGAAGGATGAAGCATCCACGTCGCCGCCGTTGCCTAAGCTCAGCGGCAGCGGCAGCAGCCCTGCTTCAACTCCGGCGCCGATCGCCGGCGATCTCCCCATCGAGTTCAGGATCATCTGCTGCTGCTGGTTCAGCTGGAACATCGCCGGAGTCTTCGCCGCCGGTGATCCTCCACCGCCACCGCCGCTAATCTGGTGCTGGCGCAATCTCGAGGCGAGCAAAGTGGATTCATCGTAAGGAGCAGCAGAAGCGTAGTGATTGGATCCGTCGAGATCGGCCCAAGTGGAGGGGAGAGCGGAGAGCATCTGATCGAAGAAGTCATCGTGAACCTGAAGGCTAGGGTTAGGGTTGGGGTTCTGGATCTGGGCAGTAGCGGCGTTGGAGTTGCTGTTCTGGAGTTCCTGGAGAGTTGTGCCGTTGAGGGAGGAGGCCATGGCTTTCATTTCTCTGCTGCAGGGCTGCATGGAGTAGGGTTAGGGTTCCGAATTGGAGTGTAGGGACGCGAGAGAGAGAGAGAGAGAGAGAGAGTTGGGAGGAGACAGAGAAGAGAGTGGTTTCTGGTTCTTGAGGAGACGGGCATTCATTTTGTATCTCGAGTCATTTAGAGGATTATATATTATCTGCCAAATTCTTTTTCAGTCTCAAAGTCCGATTTGTTTACCGACTAATAACTTTGCAGGGGGGCACCTGTGAAGAGATTTATTTAATAACGGGTACAAGAAAAATTTACATTTGCCCCAAAGTTGGAAATTCAATTAGTCTTAACATCCTCTAGATCAACCTGAAAGAGCCAAAAGCAGGCAGATAAACATCAATTTTAGTTATAGAATCTTAAACGCAATTTTAGCATGTCTAGAATTTATTTGTATAATTATATCATACTTTTAGTAAGAAATTTCATTTGTTAATCTCAGGTATACATTGATATCAATAATTCTTGTCAAACATCTGCGTATTGGTTAGATTTTGATCTTCGTTAAGATCATGACACGCGTCTGGACACCTGAAGACTCCACTTTCCTTCTAGTAGGCCCAGCTCACTTACAAGCTTGACGTGGGTCAAAGAGAAAGCCTCAGGCCTCGTCTCGAGCCCACATCAGCTGAGACATTACCTACCCGGGTCCATAACTCAACCGGAGCTGCACGACTCTCCGAGACCTCAATAACCAGTACAAAGATCCTCTCCTACCAGTACAAGGTCCCTTCCTGGAGCCACTCAAGTCTCCGACACGAAGACTCTTCGGAGCCTGCTACTACTCCGCCACTTACAGTTGGACAACATGATCCCTGCGGTTCACAGATCCAGCTAAATTGTCAGTTCATCCCCACGTTCTAAACGTTGTAACACTCCTATATCAATGCGGACAATTATGAATAGTGATAGATATCTCTGCATGTCGATTTTACAATCAAGCGGCGCGATCTGAGCTGTTACAAGGAGATCATTATGTGCAGATCATGCAGTTATAGAGCTCCGAGATATCCATACCCATGAAATAGCTCAGGCGGGTATTAATACTTCTCCTTCTCCATTGAGGGGTGAATGGAGGAAAACGGTGCACGAAAAGTGTGTATTTTAAAATCAAAAGTTAAAAGTGCGTGCTTGGGCTTTCTCGATACTTCCGTCATAGCATAGAGGCTAAACAGGTCAAATCCACAAGGATGGGAGGCAATAGAAGCTTTAATGGTATGTTCACGTGTGTGTTAATGGTTCTTCTATGTTTTAAAAATTCAAAAGAAAAGAAAACAAATAGTGAAAAGAGAAGAGTACGGTGAAAGCAAAGATAGAAATATTGAAGAGAAGGTATTTATTATTTTTGAAATTATTTCTAAAACAAAGTAAAAATGAAAGAAAACTCATGATTACTAACTACTAATGACTCCAATAATATGTTCTTAGTGATAGTTGCCTCACATGTATCCTTGGTCATCGCTAGCCCTTGGTTTTAAGAGCTTTTCAAAGCATGACCCATAAGATCGCTCTTCACATTCAAACTCAAATAAACAAGTGCAATTTATAATTAAACCATTAAAGCTACACTAGAGTAAGCATGAAATAAAGTAATGTCAGCTTGTTAGAGAGTTAGATGTTAGAGTGTTAGAATCCATCATCATGAACATCAATGGTTCTTGCAAGAGCAAGGCCAAGTAGAGATCATTAGATTCATGTGGATTATCAAGTAAGAAGTTAGCAAGTTAGTGGTTAGTAGTTAGATGCCACGAGAGAAAATTAGGTATTTAAAAGTTAGAGAAGAAAACAAGTAAAGTTAAAGAGAGAACCTTTCATAGAGTGTCATCCTCCATTACAAGAACCCTAACTTTCATTCTATGAATCATGTTGGCCCAAAAGGTTACACTCTCCATTTGTTTAGAGTTTTGATGATAACAAAACAAATAAGAGCTATTTGGTACTAATAAGTTTGTTCAAGATAAGTTTCAGGTTAGTACCATATTTGGAAGCCATTACTTAGCTATTGCAAGAACTTCTAAGTTCATGGAGCAAAGAAGGCGTTTTGCACATCAAGGAAGGAACATAGAAGAGAAGGCTCTAGCAAGGCATGGCATGGCTCAAGATTGCTCAAGAGACTTAATTAGATTTGTTTTTAGTTTATAGTTTTGTTAAAGAATAGTGAATAGGTTTGAAGCTCTATCACACACGTGTTTGCACACATCTTATTTCTAAGTTTATTCTTTATAATATGTACAAAATATTTTAATATACAATCTTCTGTTTACAAATTCATTATTATATTTTATACTTATCCCTATTCAAAAATATTTTATTAAAAATCAAATTATCTTCAAAATTCTATTTTTGTTTTGGCCTTTGACCTGAGCCGGTCGACCGTCCGGTCGGCCGACCCTGTGTCAGGTCAAGCCGGTCGACCGACCCAGTCGACCGAGGTTCTGACAGCAGTGCGTATCAGTGTGCACGTTTCACGGTCGACCGGCGGTCGACCGGAGCCTGCCTGACTGTAAGACATTTGCTCTCTGTATTTTTCGGTCGACCGGGCGGTCGACCGAGAGCCGGCAACGGCTCTTATTTTTGAACTTCGGTCGACCGACCGGTCGACCGGAATAGCCGTTTGTACAGTAACGGCTATAATTTTAAACATGTTTTATTTTGTCTTTTTCTCCCTAATAAGTGTTTAAATGTTATTTGCTGACCCTAATACTTCCTAATTGGCCTTAAATATGTTTTATCTCTAAACCCTAGCCCTCTACTATAAATAGGGGTCTTTGGGGAGAGGTTCATAACAAGAAAAATTTGCAAAAAGTTTCAAAAGTTTAAGGCATTCAAAAGAGCTTTGTTTCTTGGTGTTTGTGCTGAATATTTCTCTCATTTTCTGAAGTGTTTTTCAAACTCTCTGATTTTTTTTCACTTACACACAAGAGCTTCAATCCTCTCATCATTCTACAAGGATTTTTGTAAGGGAAGAGACATTTTTCAAAAGAGAGTTTGTGGTCTTTTGATCACCAAGAGAGAACTTGTACTTGAGATTGTGGAGTTGGGTACTCCGGTGTATTTGTAACATCTTTGTGAAGTTATAGTGGTTAGAAATCCTTCTGGGGAAGGCGGGGACGTAGAGCTGGGTGCTCGAACCTCGAAAAAATTCTCGGTGTTTGCGTTTGGTTTACTTGCTCTTGCTTCTTTCTTTACTTTCATTGCTCTTATTACTTGCTCTCTATTTTCATTGCAATATTCACTTGTATTCATTCATCTTGTCAATCAAAGTCCCATACAATAAGATTGCATTGTGCACCTCCAACTCATATCCAGAGGAATCACGAGGGAGAAGTTCAGAGCCCTTCACGGGGAATCCGGCTTCTAGTCTTGTTTTGGGAGATTGTTGCATCATAATTTTTATTTGTGCATTGATTAGCATTATCACCTATTCACCCCCCCTCTAGGTGATTTTCAATTGGTATCAGAGCTTGGACTCTAGGTTTGGCTTAACATCCTTAGAGAGATCCTAAAAATTTGCTAATCGACATTTGCATTAATCCATTCATTCACTAGTAAACATGGCCGACAACATCAAAACCCCTCCTAAATTTGATGGACTTAATTTTCCTATTTGGAAGGTTAGGATGACTATCTTTTTACAATCTTTAGATAGCTTAGTGGCAAAACCCTTGACCAAACCCTATGTTAGACCCGATAGTGATGAAAGCACATGGTCCGACTTTACCTTTAGAGAATACGAGGCTAACTCCAAGGCCCAAATTTCCTTCTAACCGCCTTGAATGAGGATGACCTTACACGGGTAATTCATTGCCAATCCGCCTATGAGATTTGGCAACACTTATTGGTCACACACGAGGGGACATCACAAGTCAAGAGAGCTAAGATAGATCTCTTGAGGTCCCAATATGAATCTTTTAAAATGATTGATGATGAAACCATTAATTGCATGATTACAAGGTTTACTAAAATCACCAATGCTCTTTCCTCTTTAGGTGATGATATCTCTAATGACCAAAGGTGCGAAAAGTGATTCGGACTCTTCCTTCATCATGGGAGATAAAGACCACCACCTGAAAGAATTGAACGACAAGGATGAAATGGACCTCATCAGTCTCATTGGGAACTTAAAGACCCATGAGATGGAAAAGAAGGCAAGAGAAGAGGCCGCTCCGCTAAAGAAGAAGTCCATAGCCTTCAAATCTTCATCCACTCTTGAGGACGATGAAGAAGATGAAGAAGAAGATGAGAAGCTCTCCCTTCTTGTGCGAAATGTCAAAAGGATGTACCGGAAGAACAAGCTCAACTTCCGAAGAAAATTTGAAGGTAAAGAGGAGAGAAGAATTATTTGCTACAATTGCCGAAAGCCCGGACATATCATGGCAGATTGCCCGGAGTTCAAGAAGAAGATGACTTTCTCCTTCAAGCCGAAGAAGATGACTTTCTCCTTCAAGCCAAAGAAGCAGGTGGAAAAGAAAGCATACAAAGCAACTTGGGATTCGGAAAGCGAGTCCGAAGACGAGGTGGATACGGCAAACATGTGTTTCATGGCAAACACACCAAAGGTAACCTCTCATCCTCTTGATGAAGAAGAAGATGAATTAAGTAAAGAAATTCTTGTACATGCTTTTGTTGAACTCTCCGAAACTTATGATAATAAAAAGATTGAGTGTTCAAAATTGGAAAAAGAAGTTGCTTTTCTTAAAAATCACTTGCTATGGTTTCTAAAGAAAAGATGAAATTTCTTCCAATCTCATTTCTATCCAAGAAGAATTTAGTGCTTACAAGGTTTCTTGTAAGGCAAAATTTTCTAAGGTTGATGAAAAAAAAAATTTCTACTTTAAAAACTAAAATGGTTGATTTTGAAAAGGTTTTGAAAGATTGTGCTTTTAACACAAAGAAACTTGAAGAAAAGTTTTCTAAAAAGCACACCTCTCATGCTAAAGATCCTCATATTAAGATTCCCCATGCTCACACTACACACCACACTCATGCTAAATCCACACATGCTCACAAATCTCACACTCACTATGCTTTTAAATATGGTAGAGTGTATAGATGTACTTATTGTGGTAAAAATGGATATTTGGCTAAGTTTTATTATGACCAAGTAAATAGATCAAATAATCTTGTTTGGGTTCATGGCACTAACCCTTTAGGACCCAAGAAAATGTGGGTACCAAAATCAAGTCCTAAATTGTTTGATGTAGGTACACACCAAGGCTCCAAGACGTAAGGAGCGGTGGTACCTTGATAGTGGTTGTTCAAGACACATGACATGGGACATCAATAACTTTACAACCCTATCAAGGTACATGGAAGGTGGCACCGTCACCTTCGGGGATGACTCCAAGGGCACTATCATCGGTATAGGTAACATTCAAATTGGTGCATCTCCTATTTTAGAAAATGTACTTCTTGTTGATGGTTTGAAGCATAACTTGCTTAGCATTAGTCAATTTTGTGACCGTGGACTTAAAGTTGTTTTTGATGATTCTTCTTGCAAGATTTTTGATGTTAAAACCAATGATTGTATTCTTACCGGTTTTCGTGACAATAATGTCTATATCATTGACATGCTTAATTTAGATTGTTCTACTAAATGCTTGAATACTTTCGATGAAAATTCTTGGCTTTGGCATAGAAGATTAGGACATGCATCTTTTGACCATCTTTCTAGGATTAATTCTAAGGAATTGGTGAAGGGTATACCTTGCTTGAAGTTTGAGAAAGACCGCATTTGTGGTGCTGCCAACTTGGGAAACAAACCAAGTCTTCCTTCAAACCAATCAAGGATATCATGTCAACTAGGCCATTAGAATTAATTCATATGGATCTTTTTGGACCAACTAAAACTAAGAGCTTAAATGGTAGTAGATTTGCATTTGTTTTAGTTGATGATTTTTTCCGTTTCACTTGGGTTTTCTTTTTGGAACACAAAGATCAAACTTTTTCTCATTTCAAAGTTTTTCGAAAAGGGTTGAAAAAGAAAAAGGATTTTCGATTTTGAGAATAAGGAGTGATAGAGGTGGTGAGTTTGTTAACCAACTCTTCATGACTTATTGTGATGAAAAGGGAATCAAGCATGAAATGTCATGTCCTAGAACTCCACAACAAATAGAGTTGTAGAAAGGAAAATAGAACACTTCAAGAGATGGCTAGGACCATGATAAGTGAATATGACCTCCCTCAATATTTATGGGCCGAGACCGTAAACACCGCATGCTATATTTCAAATCGTATTTATTTGTGTAAAAATTCTTCCAAAACATCTTTTAAAATGTATCATTCTAGAAAACCTAATGTTGCATATTTCAAAGTTTTTGGATGCAAGTGTTTTGTTTTGAATACTAAAGATAACTTGGGTAAATTTGATGCTAAGGCATATGAAGCTATCTTTGTTAGATACTCTACTACTAGTAAAGCTTATAGAGTATTCAATAGATCTTCCCTTACCATTGAAGAATCCATGCATGTTAAATTTGAAGAATCTAATGTGGTTGTTGAGAATGTTGTAGAGATTGACCCATTAGGTGAAGACATGGAGAGACTATCCTTGAAGGACTCACCCGCTCAAGAAGAAAAGCAAGAATCCATTGGTGAAGTTCTAGAGGATAAAGAGGAATGCTCTCAACCGCTTCCTAAAGCTTGGAGATATGCTACACAAATCATCCCAAGGAGCTCATCTTAGGTGATGCATCTAAAGGGTAACAACTCACTCCAAACTCCATGACTTATGTGGTAACTTTGCTTTCATTTCTTATTTTGAACCCAAAAGCATCCTCGAAGCCGAGGCGGACTCATATTGGTTGCTAGCCATGCAAGAGGAACTCAATCAATTTGAGCGCAACGAAGTTTGGCACCTTGTTCCTAGGCCCCACGATAGACCAATAATTGGTACTAAGTGAATCTTTAGAAACAAGATGGATGAGTCCGGTAATGTTATTAGGTATAAAGCTAGGTTAGTGGCCCAAGGTTACACTCAAGTTGAGGAAATTGACTTTGAGGAGACCTTTGCACCCGTAGCACGGCTTGAAGCCATACGGATGACACTAGCTTTTGTATCTTTCAAAAATTTTAAACTTTTTCAAATGGATATGAAAAGTACTTTTTTGAATGGTTTTATAAATGAAGAAGTTTATGTTGAACAACCTCCCGGCTTTGTTGATCATGTTCATCCCAATTTTATTTTTAAACTTGATAAAGCTTTGTATGGATTGAAACAAGCTCCAAGAGCTTGGTATGAAAGGCTTTCTAGTTTTCTCATTTCAAATGATTTTATCAAGGCAAAATAGACACAACTCTTTTTACTAAGCATGTTGATAATGACATCTTAATTGTGCAAATTTATGTTGATGATATAATTTTTGGATCTTCTAATGAGTTTTTATGCAAGGAGTTTGAAAAGGTTATGCAATGTGAGTTTGAAATGTCTTCCATGGGTGAATTGAATTTCTTTCTTGGACTCCAAATCAAGCAATTGCAAGATGGGAACTTCATATGTCAAGCCAAGTACGCAAAGGAACTCGTAAAGAAGTTTGGACTTGAAGACTCTAAAGTTTGCAACACTCCCATGGCAACTACAACCAAGCTTGATAAGGATGACCAAGGTAAAAATGTTGATATTAAATTGTATAGAAGCATGATAGGTAGTCTTTTGTATTTAACGGCAAGTAGGCCGGACATAATGTTTAGTGTGTGTCTTGTGCTAGATTTCAATCGTGTCCCAAAGAGTCCCATCTTATTGCAGTAAAACGCATTATTCGTTATATTAAGGGCACAATTGGAATGGGTCTTTGGTATCCGAAAATCGGAGATTTCTCAATGACGAGTTATTCGGATGCCGACTATGCGGGTTGTAGAGTGGATAGAAAGAGTACTAGTGGGACATGTCAATTTCTTGGTAATTGTCTTGTTTCATGGTCCTCTAGGAAACAAAATTCCGTAGCTCTCTCAACCGCCGAGGCGGAGTATGTTGCCGCGGAGGCTTGTTGTGCACAAGTCCTTTGGATGAAACATACTCTCCTTGATTATGATTTGTATTATAACCATATAAAATATTTTGTGATAATACTAGTACTATACATATGACTAAGAATGCAAATCAACATAGTAAGACCAAGCACATTGAGATTAGATATCACTTTCTTAGAGATCATTTTGAGAAAGGAGATATAGATATTGATTATGTTTCTACGGATTTGCAACTTGCCGATATTTTCACTAAACCACTTGATTTTGCTAGATTTTCTTTCATATGTGGTGAACTTAATGTTTGTGTTATTGAATAACAATGTTTCTTGACCATCTTTGATGTATGACAAAACGGGGGAGAATGAGTTTATGTATGGAAATATGAGTTCATATGGTTTTAGTTCCATATTAGTTTATATATGTTTTTTTAGTTTTTAGTTTTGATGTGTTTTCATGAGTTCTTGTAATTTGTGTTTAAGTGTTTTGCAAGTGTTTTATATCTCATGGTGTTTTTTGGTTTCATGATGTTTACTTGCAAATTACAAATTACATTGTTTTTTTTCTTTAGTTAATATAGCATAATTTGAGGGGGAGCTTTCTCCTCCCCTATATTTTTGTTCATAGCCTATTTGTTTTGTCATCATCAAAAAGCGGGAGATTGTTGGCCCAAAAGGTTACACTCTCCATTTGTTTAGAGTTTTGATG
Organism: Agave tequilana; assembly: GCA_038442645.1. Classification (NCBI taxonomy): domain Eukaryota; kingdom Viridiplantae; phylum Streptophyta; class Magnoliopsida; order Asparagales; family Asparagaceae; genus Agave; species Agave tequilana. Next base: position 275,622 of record JAVJIF010030846.1, on the reverse strand, counting down.
ATAACAAAATAAATAAGAGCTATTTGGTACTAATAAGTTTGTTCAAGATAAGTTTCAGGTTAGTACCATATTTGGAGGCCATTGCTTAGCTATTGCAAGAACTTCTAAGTTCATGAGCAAGAAGGCGTTTTGCACATCAAGGAAGGAACATAGAAGAGAAGGCTCTAGTAAGGCATTGCATGACTCAAGATTGCTCAAGAGACTTAATTAGATTTGTTTTTAATTTATAGTTTTGTTAAAGAATAGTGAATAAGTTTGAAGCTCTATCACACACGTTTTTGCACACATCTTATTTCTAAGTTTATTCTTTATAATATGTACAAAATATTTTAATATACAATCTTCTGTTTACAAATTCATTATTATATTTTATACTTATCCCTATTTAAAAATATTTTATTAAAAATCAAATTATCTTCAAAATTCTGTTTTTGTTTTTGCCTTTGACCTGAGCCGGTCGACCGTCCGGTCGGCCGACCCTGTGTCAGGTCAAGCCGGTCAACCGACCCAGTCGACCGAGGTTCTGACAGCAGTGCGTATCAGTGTGCACGTTTCACGGTCGACCGGGCGGTCGACCGGAACCTGCCTGACTGTAAGACATTTGTTCTATGTATTTTTCGGTCAACCGGGCGGTCGACCGAGAGCCGGCATCGGCTCTTATTTTTGAACTTCGGTCGACCGACCGGTCGACCAGAATAGCCGTTTGTAACGGCTATAATTTTAAACATGTTTTATTTTGTCTTTTTCTCCCTAATAAGTGTTTAAATGTTATTTGCTGACCCTAATACTTCCTAATTGGCCTTAAGTATGTTTTATCTCTAAACCCTAGCCCTCTACTATAAATAGGGGTGTTTGGGGAGAGGTTCATAACAAGAAAAATTTGCAAAAAGTTTCAAAAGTTTAAGGCATTCAAAAGAGCTTTGTTTCTTGGTGTTTGTGCAGAATATTTCTCTCATTTTCTGAAGTGTTTTTCAAAACTCTCTGATTTCTTTTCTCTTTTCACTTACACACAAGAGCTTCAATCCTCTCATCATTCTACAAGGATTTTTGTAAGGGAAGAGACATTTTTCAAAAGAGAGTTTGTGGTCTTTTGATCACCAAGAGAGAACTTGTACTTGAGATTGTGGAGTTGGGTACTCCGGTGTATTTGTAACATCTTTGTGAAGTTATAGTGGTTAGAAATCCTTCTGGGGAAGGCGGGGACGTAGAGCTGGGTGCTCGAACCTCGGAAAAATTCTCGGTGTTTGCGTTTGGTTTACTTGCTCTTGCTTCTTGCTTTACTTTCATTGCTCTTATTACTTGCTCTCTATTTTCATTGCAATATTCACTTGTGTTCATTCATCTTGTCAATCAAAGTCCCATACAATAAGATTGCATTGTGCACCTCCAACTCATATCCAGAGGAATCACGAGGAAGGAGTTCAGAACCCTTCACGGGGAATCCAGCTTCTAGTCTTGTTTTGGGAGATTGTTGCATCATAATTTTTATTTGTGCATTGATTAGCATTATCACCTATTCACCCCCCCTCTAGGTGATTTTCAAATCACACTCTTGAACTTTTACAAGATCTAAAAGAAAGAAAAAATACAAAAAAAAAAAGAAAAACAACTTACACTAAAGAGAAGAAACTATTCTAAAACCTTCCTCCTCCTCCTCTGTTCTGCATCTACGAGGGGTATTTATAACATAGGGGCTTTTAGGAGTCAAGACGGGGCCACACGTCAAAACTCGACGCGTGGCTTCACCGTACTGCCGCGAAAACACGGCCTGTACAGTGGCCGCGTGCGCAGTGCCGAAGTGTGTAGCCAAACTTGTACATGTACATGATATTATTTTTTGTTATCTGTTCCTTGCAATAGTAGATTGCTACCAAGTTTAGGGCTACTTCTATGCTCTAAAAATCTTCAAATAAATGAAAGTTTTGGGCTTTTTCTTCACTTCATGCCTTGGACCTAGAAACACACAAGAAAATCATTATTAACAGAATTTTATTCAGAATAACTATGAAGATGTGACATGAAATATGCATATTTGGAGACAAATCACACCCTCACACTTACCTTTTGCTTGTCCCTGGCAAAAACAAAAAGAAAAACTAAGACATTTATTACACCACTTTCGCAGGTGACGCGATTGCACTGAGCTTGTGCGACAAGTCGTTAAACCTCTAGGTTTCCCCTGGAGGAGGAGTTTTATCTCCTGAGGGTTTTAGCGGATTACACCCATAAAATCTATAAGAAAAAAAAAATCAAATGTCAGTGTTTTGAAACCACATTTTGAAATAAAGAAAAGTGTTAAAATATTTCTATGAAAATTTAAGCGATACAAGGTCATAAGTTAACCAGAATTATTCTTTCTTAAACTAAGTTCAGATGCAAGATCTTGTTTTAAATTAAGGTAAGAATTTTAAAATTGAATCGATTATTTGATCTTTCATAAAACTCTTAGATAATATACACTTTGTGAATAATGAAGATTTTTGAGATATCAATTCTAACTTTCGTGCCATTTATTTGTGTGTGTGTATATGTGTGTGTGTGTGCGTGCATGTGTGTGTATAATTTTTTTTCTTCCCTTAGTTTTTTTAGGCTTTCTAGTTTACCCGGATAGTGAGCCTTTAGCTGGTGACTCCCAAACTAGGTTGTTTTAGGGACCAGCTGAGAAAACATCGCACGAGCTTAAGGACTCGAGTAAAAAAGGTCACAAACTAATGGGATTATTTTGTTTTTTGTCCACCGTTTTAGGCGTGAATAATCATGCTTCCTGAGGTATAATTACCCAACTTTAATAGGTGATTTTTTAATATATATATTTATTTATTTTTATGACATTTTCAGTCTTTGTTTCAATCCCATAAATGGTGTAAGTGTGAAGTGCATATATCTAAGGCAAAAATTCAAGATTAAATTATCTTTCCAATTTTACTTTCTTATTCTAAAATTTAAATAAGATCTATTATTTTGACTCGATTTTAGAATTCATAATTTTAGTTCTTCCTAATTCCTTAAAAAACCATTTCTCATATTTCAAAAATTTTTGTAAAAATAAAAGAAAATGGTTTCTATACAAAAGAAAAAATCTAAAATTTTTCTAAAAAGAGTGTAAAAGAAAGAAAATTTAAACAATCTATGTAAGTAAACCTTCCCCCACACTAATCTCATGCATTGTCCTCAATGCATCGTGAATGTATATATTCATGAAACAAATAGTCAAGAAAAAATTACCTTAGGGTGCTAGTTCCGGTGGTGATCTGATTGGCCCACAAAATGCGGCCCAATTCAAAAACCTTGGGAGTATCGAGTGGCAAATTCTTTTGATTCATAATCACATCCAAAGGAATTCACCTTGACCCAACAAAGTTGAGGCAATTTAGGACATGCAACCCTCGAAGACCCTCAACAAGCTCAGAGGTCTACTAGGCAGACTAGCCTATATCCGAAGATTCATCGCAAATCTTTTGGGTCGTTGCCAACTATTTACATGGTTAATGAAAAAAGGCATCTCCTTTGTATCAGTTGAAGCTTTCCAAAAGGCTTTCGAAGATATCAAAGAATATCTCACCAAGCCTCCAGTCCCAGTGGCTCCCATTTCGGGAAAACCATTCCTGCTCTATGCATGCGCTTTGGACCACTCTTTGGGCGCTCTTCTAGCATAGAAGAATAACGAAGACTACGAACAGACCATCTACTACTTGAGCAGAATTCTGGTCAGGGCTGAATCTCGATACAACCTCTCCGAGAAGGAATGTCTTGCCATTGTATTTGCTGGCCTAAAGGCCTATCAATCTAGTTTTGATGATGATTAACTCATGTAGTTATAGTACTAATGATCTTGTGTTTAATTAGTCTCAGATATGTGATCAAGATCTTAGTAGATATTTAGCTTCAATAAAGGATTTCAAGTCAAGTTTTGGAGCTAGCACGTGTTGATTCAAGAGCTTATGCATCAAACCACATAAAGTACTCAAGAGAAGTTTAGCTCATTGGATCATGGTTTGGACCAAGTCAAGAAGAAGAAGAAGACCTTCAAGAGAAGACTTGTGTCTAGGTTTGTTTTTTCGTAAGATTTTATTTTTAGATAAGGATAGATTAGTTGCTGGATTGCTCAAGTACCATATACACTCACACACAAGATTTAGATGAGTTTTTGTAAAAGAGTTTTCATTTTGAAAAAATACCGTTTTGATTTTTGGAGTTTCATATATACATATGTTTTAACCAAAATTATTTTAGAGCTTAATGTCAAAAACATAGAAATTTCATCATATAAGTATAATGGATCATATTCATACACACTAAGCTTTAAAAGTGTTTAAAATATCTTATTTTTGTATTTGGAGAAGTTTTGAAAAATTCAATTTGGAAAAATACAGATTTTGTTTAAAGCTAAATTTTTCATAACACAAAAATAGTTCAAAATGTTTGTAACATATTTTGATTTTTACTCAAACATGTTTGAATATCAAAGTATATTACTGAACTTATTTTTGTAGATTTTTAGAGAATTTATGGGATTTTATTGAAGTAAAAAAACCAAGTTTTTAAATCCCCAAAACTGTTTTCTGGCCTTCTGCCGGTCGACCGCACGGTCGACCGAGGTAGAGGTCAGTCGATCGGGCGATCGAACCGAGGTAGAGGTCGGTCGATCGGGCGGTCGACCAACGTGCACAAAACGTGACAGGTTGGGCTGGTCGACCGCATGGTCGACCGCCAGAGAGCTTCTGCTCTCTGGAAATGGCCCGGTCGACTTGGCGGTCGACCGCTAGGTTATAGCCCAGTTGGCGGTCGACTGGCCAGTCAACCGACCTTCTTAACGGTCAAAAATTCGACCGTTGGCAGTCGATCGGGCGGTTGACCATCAGCAGTCAGAACTGCTGAGTTGGCTTCCAACGAGCAGATTTTTGGAGCCTATAAAGTGGGACTCCCTTGGACTGTTTTACACAAGATTTGAAGTGGGTTTTCAAGCTAGTTTTTCATACATCTTTTAGTGTTTATCTCTACTTGTTTAAGAGCCAAAATTTTCATATCAAAAGGAGAGTTTATCAAGAGTGTTTTCAAAAGAGATTTCTTGAGTTTTTCACCACAAATTCCATCCTTGTTTTCTCACACATACTTGAGCTTTCCATTGCTATATCATTCCTATAGGAGAAGTGTTGTGAGATTATTTTTAGGTGATCAAAGTGTTGTGATCACCAAAATGTTATACATTGAACTTTGAGGAGGCGGACTTGCGGGTTCGCAGTGTTTCAAGTTCTAGTGAGAGCTCGGTGTAGAGGTGCGGCCTCGACAAGCTTGCGTGCTTGCGTGTGTTTGTTCTTGCGGGAACAAGAGAAGGACTAGTGAGTCCAAGAGTTCTAGTGTGAGCTCCTTGTAGGTGTTACGGCACCGAGTGATCTGGTGGGATCGATTCTAGTAAAAATCCTTCATAGTGTTGAAGGCGGGGACGTAGAGCAAGGGTGTTCGAACCTCGAAACGAATCTCCCGTGCTTGCGATTGCTCTCTCTATCTCTCACTTGTATTTATATCTTGCATGCTTACATTGCTTATCTCCTTACTTGCTTGATATAATTGTGCTTAAATTGATATATGCTTAGGGATTGTTTGCTCACACTTGTATTCAACCAAGAGACCTAAAGCGGCACCTCAACTCTTATCTAGAGGAATCTTGAGGAGATAGTCCAGAGCCCTTCACGGGGAATCCGGCTACACTCTTGTGTTATACGTGGTGTGTTGTGCATAATATTTTTAGTTTGCATAAATAGTTTTAATTTCGCATTAATTCACCATTAGATTAGCTAGTCACCTATTCACTAGGTGATTTCAATTGGTATCAGAGCCAAGTGCTCTTGATTTGGGTCTAATAACTTTGAGTTAAAAATCCTCTTTTATAGCTAATCACAATATTTGTACACACACATGAATTTCATGTCACCTCCCACTTTTGACATTTTTAACATCCAAACTTGGAAAGTTAAGATGTCTATGTACCTCAAAGCCCTAGGTATTCATGTTTATTTTGCCACTATTAAAGATTCTTATTATTTAAATGGCAAAAATATTGAGGCTAATGCAAAAACTATCCATGCTTTAAAGAGTACCCTAAATGATGAATATTTATCTAGAGTTGCTAATCTTGATTCGGCTTTTGTAGTTTGGAACACTATAGTCTCCCTTGGCGAACAAGAACAATACTATGCAGGGAGCGACTCGGATGTTGGAAGTGAGGCTTCCAACGTATGCTACATGGTCCAAGGGGATAACCCCTTTGAGGTAAACTCCGAATTCGAGCTTGATGAGGATGTTGACATGCCTTGCCTTATGAAGAGCTTGCTTCATTTTGTTAACAACTTCTAAAAAATATGATATGCTTAAAAAGGATAATAAGAAAATGAAAAATAAATTTGATTCCTTATTAAAAGAAAAAGATTCTTTTCAAATAAATTAGAATGCTTTTCAAAAGAAAACGAATTTTTGAAAAATGAGAATATTTCCTTGTCTTCTAAATTAAATGATCGTTGTGAAGGAAATACCTCTTTGAAAAATAAGATTATTTTGATGGAAAAGGAAATTGCTTTGAAAGAAAACAACTAGTTGAAAAGAAAAATTGTTTCAAAAGAAAAGAAAATATTTCTAAAAAGAAAAAGAATGTTGATTCTCATTCTCATCATGCTTTTCATGCAACCATTGATAAAAAGAGATTAAAAATAGAATAGATTGTTTGAGCTCAACTTTGAGCAATTGTGCATTCAATCATAATATATTGGAAATCTTGTTTCGAAAGAAACAAGTTCCACATGTTTATGCACATCACCCACAACATACTTATGCACATTTTGTACGTCATGATCACACTCATTCACATGTGCATTATAGAGTGTACAAATGTACACATTGTGACCGCAAAGGCCATTTAGCAAAATTTTATTATGATAAAGTAAATTCTTTAAATTTTGCTAATAAGAATGTTTGGGTTCAAAATAAGACTAAACCCGTGGACCCAAAAGAAAATGGGTACCAAAATCCCCACCTCTTGTGTTTGATGTAGGTGTGGGCTCTCACATGACGTGAGAGGTTTGGTGCCTTGATGGTGGATGCACATGGACTAGATGAATACACATATTGATGCACCGCTATCAAGGAAGTTTTGGTGGGAAGAACACTAAGTTTTGGAGACTTAGAGTACAGTTCTTATGATTTGGTAACTATCTCTAAACTCTTTTTTTTACATGCTTTGATATATATATATATATATATATATATATATATATATATATATATATATATATATATATATATATATATATATATATATATATATAGCATGTTTTGAATTTATGATTTATAATCATGTTTTTGTGCTTTATGTGGTGAATACTTATTTTGATAAACTTTTCATTAAAACTTGTGTATATACTTGTACAAGTAGTGGGCAACATTTGATTCTTATATATTTGCACTTTATTGCTCATTTATACTCATTACATGTACATGTATGACCTAGTTTTGATGGTCTCCTCAATTTCACTTATTTTGCCTATTTTCATATTTCTGCTTCATGTATATGTAATCTTTGTCCAAAACTAATAAATATACATGTATACCCTTGAGTCACTTGCCTTCATGCAAATTACATTATGGACTCATTTTAGTTTAGGATATTTATGTATATTGTTAGTTTTGATGAATCATATATATACCTTAAAGTTTAATGAAAAATAAAATCTTTATGATTTTCATATTTGTTTGATAAAATGATATTCATGTTTGTTTTGAGCTTCATTGACTATTTTTACGAATATGCTATTCACATGATGCTTGCACACTCACATTATTTCTTCGTTTATTCATGACTTATTTCATGAACACTTTTATGAGCCTTATAGATTTCGAGTGCCAACTCTTGTGTATTTGGTATGTTTCATGAGATACATATATTTTGTTTTCATGTTTGAAGGATCTTTAAGTAGTTTTTCAAAAATTACTTTTAACTAGTTATTTATTCCTCATTTGGTAGTGTTTTCAATTTATAAATATTTTCAAATCTATTTTTGAAAACTTCTATGCTTAAAGGGAGGTTGGATGGGCGTCCATACCTTGTATGCTCAAACTAAATATCCTTTTGTTGGCCCAAAAGTTACAATCTCTGGGTTATATGTTTTGATGATAACAAAGCATATAAAAGCTATTTGGTACTAATAGAAGTTCAAGAATGAATTTCAGGTTAATACAGGCATTGATGGCTCAAGAGTTCTCAAGCATGAGATATTAAGGTCTAGCTCAAACGTTGCTTAACATAACTATCAGAGACTCCTGCTTGTAGACTCATATAGTTTGTTTTGTTAAAGAATAGTATATACGTTTGAAGCTCATATACACACACACACACAAATTCAATATATTTGGTTTTTGGTTTAACCGGTTTTGGATTTCAAGTATATATATCGGGTTTTAGATTTGAACCAGTTTTAGTTCTACTGATCTGCTTAACACCCTTTTATATTTGCTATCATAACTTTTTATTCTTATATTCAAATAACATGATTTAACTTGTATTTGAAAGATAACTTTCACATCTAAATTTCTTATTCAATAATCATTTTTAGATTCAAATTTTAAAGATGTTAAATATTTGGTTGAACTCTGTTCTTGTTTTGAAAATAGCTTATAGTTTTTAATTTGACACCTGTCAGTATTTTATTGATAACTTTCTAATACAAAACGATATTGAGTTGATTTTAGTTGAATTAAAAGAAGACTTAAAGATTTACAAATTATTCCTATATACCTAATTCTGAATTCGGACGTTTGCAGCCTGAAAAATGTGCTCAAAGTTGACCAATCTGCCAGATTGGGAGTAATGGCTAATTTTTTGGAGGCTGATTTTTAACATGTTTTTAAAACGTGTTAAGTTTAAAAAAAACGTGGTTAGCTGTATTAGGGGGTCAATTTCTTTCTCTTTTATTCAGGTAAAAGTTTTTTCTATGTTTACTCTTCCTAAATCCTATATAAAGGGGTCATTAGGGTAGAGGTTTTCAAAATAACAAATTCAAAGATCAAAAGTTTTGAGTTTTCTTGAGAAAGAGCTTTTGTTTAAGTTTTGGGCTATTATTTTCAAAAGTTTTCTGAAAGTTTTTGGTTCTTAAAATCTCTCTTCTGTTTTTATATCACTTACAAAATCTTGAGCTTAAATCCTATATATTATTCTCTAGGGTTTTGTAAAGAAAAGTTTTTCAAAAGAGAGTTTGTGGTCTTTTGATTACAAGTAATTATTGTATTTGTGGCTCCACTATCTCTAAACTAGAGGAGTGTGATTGAGGAGTTAGGTACTCCCTAATGGTTATAATCCTTTGTGAAAATTCTAGTGGATCGAAAATCCTTCTGGGTGAAGGCGGGGACGTAGAGCTGGGTGCTCGAACCTCGAAACAAATCTCTGTGTTTGTGATTGGTTTACTTGTGTTGTTTACTTTCTATTCATTCATTCTTATATTGTCGATCTATACTCTCACAATAAGATTGCATTGCGCACTTCAAACTCTTATTTAGAGGAATCACGAGGAAGGAGTTTAGAGCCCTTCACGGGGTATTCGGCTTCTAATCTTGCTTTGAATGATCATTACATCATCTCATTTTTAAATGCATTGATTAGCATATTCACCTATTCACCCCCCTCTAGGCGATTTCACTTTTATCATATGTATGAAAAGGGTGGATCTTTATGAGTTATACACTTGCTTCTCATCATATTTTCAATTGGTATTACAATTGATATTTTTGTGTATACTCATATTTTATTTTCTATATATGTATGCTTTAAATTTCAAATAATATCAATTTCTATTGGTATTCTCATTTTCATACATATATATGATTTGCTTATGCTTGATTTACAATATATTTACATGCTTAAAGCACAAAGGTTGTTTATGCTAAGCTTGATTTAAATCTTAATTTTAATTGGTGTCTCAATTAGTATTTTAATGAGCTTATGCATTATTTTCAATTGTTTTATTGATATCAAAATTTATCATATATTTCAATTGGTATCAATATGTTTCAATTTCTAATTGGGTTTAAATTTCAATTGGCATCAAATATTTTACCTATTTGGTATCAAAATTTACCATATATTTCAATTGATATCAAAATATAAAATATTTTCTTTCATTGGTATTAAAATGTACAAATGTTTCAATTTCAATTAGTATCACAAATTTCCTATTTCATATGGTATCAAAATCTTGTGATATCTCAAATTGATTTGTTGATTTAAGAAAAATTCAAAATTTGTATTGTTTATTTATAATTGGTATCTTAAAATTTTGTTTATGTATAAATGGTATCTCAAAATTTATTTAAGTATTATAACAATTTGTGTTAAAAATGTTTGATATGTATTGCCTATATGCAAGAGGAACTTAACATCTTTTCTATATATAGATTCATGTTGAGTGTATCTTATATTGAAGAGGTTGACATCTCTTCTTTATGTGATACATGTGTGTAGGGGGAGCTTAATATCTCCACTTATGCATTGTATATTATGCGTTATGTGAGTTAGGGCTTGTCATCCCTTCTTCATGTAATGCATGTATACAGGGAAGCTAACTTAGCGTCTTCCTATTCATGAATGTATATCGCATATATCCTTATTGTTGATTTATTTTCCACCCCTTTGTTGATGATTGACAAAAAGGGGGAGAAAGATTTTGAGTTATATATGCATATTCGAGTGTTTGCATATATTGAGTTTATGCATCTTATGTTTTACAAAATAGGGAGAATGTTTTTGAAAGTTTAAACAAAAAGGGGGAGAAGGTTTTTGGGAAAAAGAACTTTTGATTTATGTGTTTTCTCTTACCTTTTTTATGCATATATATTTGTTTAGTTTCATGTACTTTATTGAATATCTTATTGTTTATTGTTATGCATGAGTTAAGGGGAGCTTTTATGAAGCTTGACTTTAATCCATGCATATATAACTCCATGAGTTTTATCATCATCAAAAAAGGGGAGATTGTTGGCCCAAAGGCCTATCACTCTAATTTTGATGATGATTAACTCATGTAGTTATAGTACTAATGATCTTGTGTTTAATTAGTCTCAGATATGTAATCAAGATCTTAGTAGGTGTTTAGCTTCAACAAATGATTTCAAGTCAAGTTTTGGAGCTAGCACATATTGATTCAAGAGCTTTTGCATCAAGACCACATCAAGTACTCAATAGGAGTCTAACTCATTGGATCATGGTTTGGACCAAGTCAAGACGAAGAAGAAGACCTTCAAGAGAAGGCTTGTGTCTAGGTTTGTTTTTTAGTAAGCTTTTATTTTTAGATAAAATGTAAAGGATAGATTAGTTGGTGGATTGCTCAAGTATCATATACATGTTGGCCCAAGGGCCCATCACTCTAGTTTTGATGATGATTAACTCATGTAGTCATAGTACTAATGATCTTGTGTTTATTTAGTCTCAGATTTGTGATCAAGATCTTAGTAGGTATGTAGCTTCAACAAAGGATTTAAAGTCAAGTTTTGGAGCTAGCACGTGTTGATTCAAGAGCTTGTGCATCAAGACCACATCAAGTACTCAAGAGGAGTCTAGCTCTTTCGATCAAAGTTTGGACCAAGTCAAGAAGGAGAAGAAGACTTCAAGTGAAGACCTTCAAGAGAAGACTTGTGTTTAGGTTTGTTTTTAGTAAGATTTTATTTTTAGATAAAATGTAAAGGATAGATTAGTTGGTGGATTGCTCAAGTACATATACACACACACTTAAGATTTATTTGTGTTTTTGTAAAAGAATTTTTATTTTAGAAAGATACCGTTTTGATTTTTAGAGTTTCATATATACATGTGTTTTAACCAAAACCTATTTTAGAGCTTAATGTCAAAATCATAGATATTTCATCATATATGTGTAGTGGATCATATCTATACACTCTATGCTTTAAAAGTGTTTAAAATATCTTATTTTTGTATTTGGAGAGGTTTTGGAAAAATCAATTTGGAAAAATACGGTTTTTGTTTTAAGGCAAAATTTTCAAGTTATAAAAATAGTTCAAAATGTTTGTAACATGTTTTGATTTTTATCCAAACATGTTTGTATATCAAAGTATTATACTGAAGTTATTTTTGTAGATTTTTAGAGAATTTATGGGATTTTATTGAAGGAAAAATACTAAGTTTTTAATCCCTAAAAAGATACTGTTTTGGCTTCTGCCAGTCGACCGCACGGTCGACCGAGCTAAGAGTCAGTCGACCGGGCGGTCGACCGACGTGCACAAAACGTGCATGCCTTGTTTGGCTGGAGGGCAGGTCATCTACCCGGTCGACGCCAGAGAGCTCTGCTCTCTGGACATGGCCTCGGTCGACCGGACGGTTGACTGGCAGAGAGTTTCTGCTCTCTGTAACTAGGCCACAGTCGACCGGCCGGTCGACCGCTGGCTCAACTGTCAGAAATCTGACTGTTGGCCGGTTGACCGGGCGGTCGACCGACAGCAGTGCAGACTGCTGATTTGGACCCCAACGGCTAGTTTTTCTTGGCCTATAAAAGGGAGCTCCTATGGACTGTTTTATATAAGATATGAAGTGGGTTTTTGAGCTCGTTTTTCCTAGTCTATTAAATGTTTATCTCCACTTGTTTTAGAGCCAAATACTTCCATCCAAAAGGAGAGTTTATTGATCGGCAAAAAGCAAGTACAAGAATATATAAAACGAGTGTGGGTTGATGTTACTGCTTTTGCGATTCTTCCGTAGTAGCGAAGTGGCTATACGGGTCGTATCCACAAGGAAGGAGAGCGATGGAAGCTTGATGCGGCTTCAAAGTTCAAGAAGAAAGAAAGTTTTTGTTTTCAAATAAAGAATTGAAAAGAGAAAACAAGTTGTTTTTAAGAATTGTTGAAAAATGTTTTGATGGTTTGTAAAAGTGGGTTTTTCTTAATGATAAAGATGCATGGCTAACTTTCTACTAAGTGCTCCCACTAATCCCTAACTTCTTGAAGATGTAGCCTCACGATGGATCATAGGCAAGCATAACCCTTATGCATTGGAACTATTCACGTGGAAATCGAGTGAAAGTTCTTCCTATAACTTCGCTTTACACGGCAAAAACTCGGACATTCCCATATCAAGATCCATTAGAAGGCGAGAATACGGGAAGACACGAGTGCACTAATGGTATCGGCAAAGTTAAAAAGAAAGTCTCTAACTTACAACAACAAGCAAAGTACAAAACCCATAGATCATCAAAAACCATTTAAGTATGAAATATAAGAAGGTAAATACTTGTAGGTAAGGTAGAGTTAGAACCCTCGTCTTAAGATGCCATAGCTCTCGTTTGCACAAGGCTTGTTTGACACTATTGACTCATGCGGGTTATCAATCAAGTAGTTAGAGATTAGTGGGTTAGTAGTTAGTTAGCAATGCTATAAAAAAGTTAGTTAGCCATAAAAGTAAAAGAAACAACAAAAGAAAAGAAATGAAGAGGAAGGAAGTTACACTACAACAAGAAACAACAAAAGGAAGAAGAAAAGTTAAAGAAAGGAAGTTACACTACAACAAAGTAAAAGAAAAGAAGTGAAGAAGAAGGAAGTTACACTACAAGGAAGTAAAAGTAAATGGCAAAGACAAGTAAATGGAAAGAAGGAAGAGAAGTAGTACTTGTATTAGCTTGTCACCTTTCAAATACAACACTTACACATTCTTTCTCTTTCACTCTAATGGCTAAAACTAAAACTAGAAGAAGCAAACTAAAGCAACTACAATTCCTAGCATCAAAACATAAAATACAACTCTATTCTCTGGATCTGCTCAAACTGAAGACCCCTGTGGGTATTTATAGGCACCAGGGGAAGGAGGCCACGGGGACGACACGTGGCCCAAAGCGCAGGCGCGCGCGCACCCAAAGGGCCGAGAAAACGTGGCCTGGGCCGCGTTTTCGCGACCCTGCCAGGGCGGCACGCGCCTGGCTTCGGGCAGCGCGCCGTCCCATCTGTCTTCTGACACCATGATGTCTTGGATTTGTGATTTGATGCCCTGGACTGACAAAATCTTCACTCTAAAGTCAACGACTACTTGATAGGTCTTTAATCACCAATTAAATGGTGATTAAGATTTCTTCTTCATTTGCACACCATGGACTTAGGATCAAGCAAGTAAGGTTTTATTAGCAGAATTTTACATGAAATAAATATGAGAATGTGATGAAAATTATGCAAAATTAGAGACTAATCACACCCCCACACTTATCTTTTTGCTCGTCCCGAGCAAAACAAAAATGAGAACAATATTACACCACTTTCGCAGGTGACGCGATTGCACTTGAGCATGTGCAACAAGCCTTTAAACCTCTAGGTTCCCCTAGAGGAGGAGTGTTGTCTCCTGAGGGTTTTCAGCGGATTGCACCCACAAAATCCAGTAAGTAAAGAAAAGTAGTTAATTGTTAGAAAAAATTTTGTCATGAAAAAGAACTTTCAATCATCTAAGTAAAAATGACCGAAGGATGTAAGAATTAGGTTTAACCCTCATAAGTCCTCTTATACTTTAGCCTTCATAAAAGAAGAAACTATGATTTTTCTTTAAATTTAAAAAGGATCTTGTAAAAATAAAGATTAATTAATAAGGTTCCCATAATTCCTATAATCTTTTGGTATTTTTATAAAGAGTATGAAATTTCTTTTCAATCTTTTTTTTTGAAAAAAAGAGAAAGAATAAAAGGAAAAAGAAAAAGTGTTAGCACCCCCCACACCTATCTAATGCATTATCCTCAACGAATGCAGATGTAAATGCAAAGGCAATAAATAGGGTGAAGAAATGATGTCACCGTCTTCGTGGACTCGGGCCGTGTTGAGATTTCCCTGCAAACAAAATATAGAATATCAGAATTTAAATCAATAATGCAGGGTGCTCAATTCTAATCCGCGGTAGCAATGGTTATGCGGGTCGTGATCCTCAGGGAGGGACTAGCGATGGAAGCGTTTAAGTAAGTTCTCTAAAAATTCTTCATTTAGTTATTAAAAGGAAAATAAGAAAATATTAGTTAAAGTTAGTTTAGAAAGAAAGCGGTATTTACAATGAGTCGGGAAAGAAAGAGTTGGTAGATGGTGATTTAATCTACAAAAATAAAAGAAAAGAAAAGAAAAGAAAGGAACACTTACCTTAATTTGGTTGAGAAAATACGTGAAAACCTTACATGTTCTACCTTGCTTAGGAGGCGTCCAACGCATAAACCATAGGATCGAGCTCAGTCCCCTATTCGCATTATATCATCAAGCTGGGCAAGAATGAAGTGATACGGACCTTGAGGAGGAGAACATCTCCATTAAGTATCGTTGGCACTTGCTAAGACTCGTTATACTTTCGCTTCGGAAATCACTTGCATGCTCATCAACAACCACAGAGATAAAATAGAAAAGGAAAAGAAAACGAAAAGAAAAGTATAACAATGAACATAAGAAAAATATTACCTTTATTACTTTAATCAATGGCAGAAAAGAGGAGGGTACATCGGTGTCATGCTCAACATAGGCCTCTCTCTCTCTTAAAAAAATAGAAATTACAAAAGAAAAATAGAAACCTAACTACAAACTAGAAGAAAGCCTAAAAACCCTAACTTTTGGCCCTGTACTGCGCTGGACTGTATGAGATCTTCTGAGATCTGCCCTTCCTTTATTGCTATGCAGGGGTATTTATAGGAGAAAACCAGAGGATAAGAAGCGTATGAAGATAAGAGGAGCAAATATCTCTGAATTTGAATTCTTCTTTTATCTCCAAACTTGTTTTGACTTATCCATAAAAGTTCAATTCTGTCCTGCAACTTGTTATCATGTTGATCGCCGAAATTAGCTTATCTTATGACTAACTGAATTGGAAAATTTGATCAACATAAGAGTTGTAGGTCTTCACGTCTTCTTTCTGGAGCATCTTTAATCATAAGATTTGAATATCGGTAGCAAAAGTAATGATCTGAATACTAAAACGTGTACAGTCTGAATCCGAATTTTTTGAAATTTTATCTTTGCACTCTTCTCCTTTTATCTTTAGCCTTTTTCTGCAAGCAATTAGGGTTGAGTAGAAGTCCATCCCTTTCCTCTTCTTTTAGCAATTAGAAATTCTTTCTTATCCTTCCTTTCCTCCCTTAGATTTTAAATAAAGAATTTAAAAATCTAAGTTTAGATTAGGTTAGATAATAAGAAACTTCTAAATTACTACAATTTTTGCACATGGGCTTGCACATGGGCTTTTTGGGCTTCTGGGCTTCATTCAGGCTTTTATTTCTTTATTTTTTAATTACCCAAGGCCTGCACTCAATAATTAATAAAACATTAGTAATAGTGCATAATTATAATAATAAATATGGAAATATGATAGTAAATGTAGTAATAAATATGCACTTTTTACTACCTATCACACCCCACACTTATCTTTTTACTCGTCCTCGAGTAAAAATAAAAAAGAATAAGAAAAGAAAAACTAATCTATCCTAACTCACTTTCGTAGGCATCACGGTTGCACTTAGCATGTGCAACAAGCCGTTAAAACCCCTAGGTTACCCTAGAGGACGAGTGTTGTCTCGTGAGGGTTTTCAGCGGATTACACCCACAAAATCCTTAAAAAGGAAAATATTTGAAATACGTTTGAAGAGACTAAGTAATCTATAAGTTTTTAGGATCCTCATTTTTATTCATTCTTAAACTTAGTCTTTATATAGTAAATTGTTTTCATTTTAAGTAAGGATCAAAATTGAATTTTTGTATAGTCTTTTTCGTTACCAAAAATCATATGCATCTTTATGAATTTTTACTAGGAATTCCTTAACTTGACTCTCATGCCTTATTATTATTATTATTTTTTATAACTCATCTAATTTTCTTTCGTGTAATTATCAAGGCTTCTTGAGGCCCTCATACCTAACTAATTGACTATTAGATGTGTTAATATAATATTTCTTTTTCTGTTTTTTTTAAAATGTATAACTGATCTAATTTTCTTTCGTGTAAGTATCAAGGCTTCTTGAGGCCCTCATACCTAACTAATTGACTATTAGATGTGTCAGTACATATAAAAGTAATTTTTCTTAGTTTCTTTAGGCTTTCTAATCCACCCATGTAGCGAACTTAAAGTCGGTGGCTCCCAAACCGGTCGGCTTTAGGGCATCAGGTGAGAAAAACACCCCACGGACTCAAATTCGAGTGAACTAGGCCACAAAACTAAGACGCTTATTTATAAAATCACTTTTAGGCGTGAACACTTATGCTTCTTGAAGCACATGTATCCAGCTTAATCAGCGCATTTCCTTTTTTTTTTTATAGAGCACAAGAGTCTTTGTCTTAGAATCCTAGATATGTAAATTTATTAGGTATGCACATTTCATTAAGGTAAAAATTAAGACTAATTACTTATTCAATTTCTCCTCCTATACCTAAAAATTCAACAATTTATTTATTTTGACTAAGTTTTTAGAAATCCTAATCATGATTTTCCTAATTCTTAAGACTAACTTAGATTTCTTTCAAAAGATAAGTAAAAATATTGTCCTTTTTATAAATTTTTTTTTTTTTTTTTAGCAAAATTTTTTTATTAGCAAATTTTTTTTTGTTAGTTTCTAACTATGTTAGTATGTTAGTAAAGCCTACCCCCACACTTATCTCATGCATTGTCCTCAATGTATGAATGAATGCATATATGCATGAAAAAGAAGAAATGGAAGGCAGATGTTACCTCAAGGTGGTGGTTGCGGTGGTGATCTAATTGGGCCAAGCGTTGCTACCCAATCAAGGTAATGTAATATTAGGAGGAACCTACCAGAAATTTTTCTTGTATAACCCACTAAAATGTATGTATGATCATTTTTTAGCAATTTCACCCCATCAAATTTCCATAATTCATAATTATATTCAGAGTCAATTGTGTCAACCGCCTTGTCCCAAATGGAGTGTGAAAAGATGGAATGATTGACTTGGACGTCGTAAGTATGGGAACGAATACAGACTCAGGAAAGAAACTTAAATCAAGTAAGGGTTCAGGAGTCGGGCTAGGTTCAGGAAGTGGGTCCAAATCAATAAGCTGAAACTCAAGTCCACAATCAGTTTCCCAAAATGGAATGTGACTCAATGTTGGTGATTCAAGTTCAGGAATGATAGGTGTGGGAATCAAAACTGACTCTAAAAGATTACCTAAGTCGGGTAACAAAATAGGAGTCAATAATGATTCGAGAATTTGAACTTGATCACAGATTTGAGAATCTCGGTCACATATCTCATTGAGCTCAATATCATAAAAATGAGAACTTGCCAATTTATCCATGGGACTTTCAAAATTGCAAAATTGGTCAAGTTCAATATGATCATCAAAAATGGGTGATTCAATTTCATGATGAATTGGTACAGGATCCAATGTTGACTCGGAAAAAGTAAAATCAGGTGGAGACACCGGAGTCATTATTGAATCAGGAAGTAAAATTGAATCACCAAGTAGGAGATCAGGATCATATTCATGCTCAAGTTCTATTTCAGGAAAGGAATAACTTGCCAAACTATCAATTGGAGTTTCGGCAAGTTCAAATGATGGTACTGAATTAGAATCTTGTTATCCAAAGCAACGTGACTCTTCGGCCTAAGAGAGTGGTCAGCGAAAGCAGAATCGGCCGGACGGTGAGAACGTAAAGATTGAACCATCATATCTATTTCATGATCACGAGCTAATCTAGCCTGAGTCATGGTTTTAAGCATCTTTTCATAGTCGATATAGTCGATTGGTGTATCATTTTGTGATTGGACTTGAAAAGAGGAAGTGTAATCGTGATGAAGTTGTGAGTCGGTGGACTCACGCATCATGTCTAAGATTGATGGTGATTGTTGCTTGGACTCCTGCATACTCATCATTTCCCAGATAGATGGTTTTCTATTCTGAATGGGTGGATCTGAGTATGAATCTTGGGAATATTGTGGACAAGCTGGATAAGGAGGACAAGTTGGTTGAAAATTGGATTCGGGGAAGCGAAACCCCATGAACTCTGTGAAGAGTCGAAAGTGGTATGAAAATTATGGTCATAAGATGGGGGGTTTGGGTTATATTTATTCGGATAAGACCATTTCGGCACACTAGATTGGTCAAAATTATGATATGCCGGGTTGGTAATATCCGAAAAAAAAGTTGGTGTGTAATATGGATCCTCATTAAAATTGAAAAAATTGTTGTTATAGGCCATATCACACAAACACAAACAAAGAAAGAGAAAACAAACAAAAAACAAAAAAAATTCTAACCTAAGTTAGGGTAGACCTATGACCTAGACGACTCCTAACTGGTTAGACTGTCTACGGGAGGTAGGGTGTAGACTTTGACAACAAGTTAATCAGTCAGGTCAGGGTAAGAGTGGTGGGAGGTTTTCCGTCAAAGACGTTCCTTAATTAAATAACCACCAATATTTGGGCTTTCGGCCCTCAATCCCCTTCCTAGACACTGATTTGGCAGGAGTCAAATTCCAACACTGTTCCCCCTTAGGATAATCTCCTAATTGAGTCCGAGATGTCCCTAGGGCCAACGTCTACTAATTTTTAGTTAGGCTTGGGTTAGTGAGTGCTTGGAATATGATTTTTGGGCCAAGGAAGGGTGATTAAATCCCCACCTTATCTTGTTATGGGTTAGTGCCCTTAAGATAAGTTTGTGCAAGTGTACAAGATATGTAAATAAGATTCACTCAAAGCAATGAAAATCAACCAAGAGATGAGTCCTATTCTACATGCAATGCGAACGTACCTTGCTCCAGCACTCTTCAACAGTAAAAATAAATGAATTGAAAAGACACGTGACTAAAACGCAAACGTCTAATCAATTTTTTATCTTTTTCAACAAGTATTTTATTGTTGATTAATTAGCAATGTGCAGGTTTATCACAGAACAAATATAACAGAGCTGACAAATCAAATTTCAGATTGCAGCAACCTGCAGAAAATTCAGTTAGTAGTTCTCTACTACTGCCGCGGATCTGTGGCTATTGCCGCGTTTGCGCGGCAAGGTAGTAGTCTCTGCTGCTCTGCCTTCAAGGGAAGAGGCACAGAGTTGCTATATGTCCTTGCTGCTATTTCCTGTTCTCCAAACCTGCAAACAGAAAGAATAAAAGAATTAGTTAAAATTTTTTTTTAGAGATAAACTTACCGTCCTCCCCGGCAACGGCGCCAAAATTTTGATTGAGATTTTCCCTGCACACAAAATATAGAATATCAGAATTTAAATCAATAATGCAGGGTGATCAATTCTAATCCGCGGTAGCAATGGCTATGCGGGTCGTGATCCTCAGGGAGGAACTAGCGATGGAAGCGTTTAAGTAAGTTCTCTAAAAATTCTTCTTTTAGTTATTAACAGGAAAATAAGAAAATATTAGTTAAAGTTAGTTTAGAAAGAAAGCGGTATTTACAATGAGTCGGGAAAGAAAGAGTTGGTAGATAGTGATTTAATCTACAAAAATAAAAGAAAAGAAAAGAAAAGAAAGGAAACACTTACCTTAATTTGGTTGAGAAAATACGTGAAAACCTTACATGTTCTACCTTGCTTAGGAGGCGTTCAACGCATAAACCATAGGATCAAGCTCAGTTCCCTATTCGCATTATATCATCAAGCTGGGCAAGAATGAAGTGATAAGGAGCTTGAGGAGGAGAATATCTCCATGAAGTATCGTTGGCACTTGCTAAGACTCGTTATACTTTCGCTTCGGAAATCACTTGCATGCTCATCAACAACCACAGAGATAAAATAGAAAAGGAAAAGAAAACGAAAAGAAAAGTAAAACAATGAACATAAGAAAAATATTACCTTTATTGCTTTAATCAATGGCAGAAAAGAGGAGGGTACATCGGTGTCACGCTCAACATAGGCCTCTCTCTCTTAAAAAAAATAGAAATTACAAAAGAAAAATAGAAACCTAACTACAAACTAGAAGAAAGCCTAAAAACCCTAACTTTTGGCCCTGTACTGCGCTGGACTGTATGAGATCTTCTGAGATCTACCCTTCCTCTATTACTATGCAGGGTTATTTATAGGAGAAAACTAGAGGATAAGAAGCGTATGAAGATAAGAGGAGCAAAATATCTCTGAATTTGAATTCTTCTTTTATCTCCAAACTTGTTTTGACTTATCCATACAAGTTCAATTCTGTCCTGCAACTTGTTATCATGTTGATCGCCGAAATTGGCTTATCTTCTGACTGAATTGGAAAATTTGATCAACATAAGAGTTTTAGGTCTTCACGTCTTCTTTCTGGAGCATCTTGAATCAAAGGATTTGAATATCTGTAGCAAAAGTTATGATCTGAATACTAAAACGTGTACAGTCTGAATCCGAATTTTTTGAAATTTTATCTTTGCACTCTTCTCCTTTTATCTTTAACCTTTTTCTGCAAGCAATTAGGGTTGAGTAGAAGTCCATCCCTTTTCTCTTCTTTTAGCAATTAGGAGTTCTTTCTTATCCTTCCTTTTCCTCCCTTAGATTTTAAATAAAGAATTTAAAAATCTAAGTTTAGATTAGGTTAGATAATAAGAAACTTCTAAATTACTACAATTTTTGCACATGGGCTTGCACATGGGCTTTTTGGGCTTCTGGGCTTCATTCAGGCTTTTATTTCTTTATTTTTTAATTACCCAAGGCCTGCACACAATAAATAATAAAACATTAGTAATATTGCATAATTATAATAATAAATATGGAAATATGATAGTAAATGTAGTAATAAATATGCACTTTTTACTACCTATCACACCCCACACTTATCTTTTTGCTCGTCCTCGAGTAAAAATAAAAAAGAATAAGAAAAGAAAAACTAATCTATCCTAACTCACTTTCGTAGGCATCACGGTTGCACTTAGCATGTGCAACAAGCCGTTAAACCCCTAGGTTACCCTAGAGGACGAGTGTTGTCTCGTGAGGGTTTTCAGCGGATTACACCCACAAAATCCTTAAAAAGGAAAATATTTGAAATACGTTTGAAGAGACTAAGTAATCTATAAGTTTTTAGGATCCTCATTTTTATTCATTCTTAAACTTAGTCTTTATATAGTAAATTGTTTTCATTTTAAGTAAGGATCAAAATTGAATTTTTGTATAGTCTTTTTCGTTACAAAAAATCATATGCATCTTTATGAATTTTTACTAGGAATTCCTTAACTTGGACTCTCATGCCTTATTATTATTATTATTTTTTATAACTCATCTAATTTTCTTTCGTGTAAGTATCAAGGCATCTTGAGGCCCTCATACCTAACTAATTGACTATTAGATGTGTTAATATAATATTTTTTTCTTTTTTTTTTTAAAATGTATAACTCATCTAATTTTCTTTCGTGTAAGTATCGAGGCTTCTTGAGACCCTCATACCTAACTAATTGACTATTAGATGTGTTAGTACATATAAAAGTAATTTTTCTTAGTTTCTTTAGGCTTTCTAAACCACCCATGTAGCGAACTTAAAGTCGGTGGCTCCCAAACCGGTCGGCTTTAGGGCACCAGGTGAGAAAACACCCCACGGACTCAAATTCGAGTGAACTAGGCCACAAAACTAAGGACGCTTATTTATAAAATCACTTTTAGGCGTGAATACTTATGCCTCTTGAAGCACATGTATCCAGCTTAATCAGCGCATTTCCTCTTTTTTTTTATAGGGCACAAGAGTCTTTGTCTTAGAATCCTAGATATGTAAATTTATTAGGTATGCACATTTCATTAAGGTAAAATTAAGACTAATTACTTATTCAATTTCTCCTCCTATACCTAAAAATTTAACAATTTATTTATTTTGACTAAGTTTTTAGAAATCCTAATCATGATTTTCCTAATTCTTAAGACTAACTTAGATTTCTTTCAAAAGATAAGTCAAAATATTGTCCTTTTTATAAAATTTTTTTTGTTTTTTTTAGTAAAATTTTTTTATTAGCAAAAAAATTTTTTTTTGTTAGTTTCTAACTATGTTAGTATGTTAGTAAAGCCTACCTCCACACTTATCTCATGCATTGTCCTCAATGTATGAATGAATGCATATATGCATGAAAAAGAAGAAAGGGAAGGCAGATGTTACCTCAAGGTGGTGGTTGCGGTGGTGATCTAATTGGGCCAAGCGTTGCTACCCAATCAAGGTAATGTAGTATTAGGAGGAACCTACCAGAAATTTTTCTTGTATAACCCACTAAAATGTATGTATGATCATTTTTTTAGCAATTTCACCCCATCAAATTTCCATAATTCATAATTATATTCAGAGTCAATTGTGTCAACCGCCTTGTCCCAAAATGGAGTGTGAAAAGATGGAATGATTGACTTGAACGTCGTAAGTATGGGAACGAATACCGACTCAGGAAAGAAACTTAAATCAAGTAAGGGTTCAGGAGTCGGGCTAGGTTCAGGAAGTGGGTCCAAATCAATAAGATGAAACTCAAGTCCACAATCAGTTTCCCAAAATGGAATGTGACTCAATGTTGGTGATTCAAGTTCAGAAATGATAGGTGTGGGAATCAAAACTGACTCTAAAAGATTACCTAAGTCAGGTAACAAAACAGGAGTCAATAATGATTCGGGAATTTGAAATTGATCACAGATTTGAGAATCTCGGTCACATATCTCATTGAGCTCAATATCATAAAAATGAGAACTTGCCAATTATCCATGGGACTTTCAAAATTGTAAAATTGGTCAAGTTCAATATGATCATCAAAAATGGGTGATTCAATTTCATGATGAATTGGTACAGGATCCAATGTTGACTCGGGAAAAGTAAAATAAGGTGGAGACACCGGAGTCATTATTGAATCAGGAAGTAAAATTGAATCACCAAGTAGGAGATCAGGATCATATTCATGCTCAAGTTCTATTTCAGAAAAAGAATAACTTGCCAAACTATCAATTAGAGTTTCGGCAAGTTCAAATGATGGTACTGAATTAGAATCTTGTTGTCCAAAGCAACGTGACTCTTCGGCCTTAAGAGAGTGGTCAGCGAAAGCAGAATCGGCCGGACGGTGAGAACGTAAAGATTGAACCATCATATCTATTTCATGATCACGAGCTAATCTAGCCTGAGTCATGGTTTTAAGCATCTTTTCATAGTCGATATAGTCGATTGGTGCTTTATTTTGTGATTGGACTTGAAAAGAGGAAGTGTAATCGTGATGAAGTTGTGAGTCGGTGGACTCACGCATCATCATGTCTAAGATTGATGGTGATTGTTGCTTGGACTCCTGCATACTCATCATTTCCCGGATAGATGGTTTTCTATTCTGAATGGGTGGATCTGAGTATGAATCTTGGAAATATTGTGGACAAGGTGGATAAGGAGGACAAGTTGGTTGAAAATTGGATTCGGGGGAAGCGAAACCCCATGAACTCTGTGAAGAGTCGAAAGTGGTATGAAAATTATGGTCATAAGATGGGGGGTTTGGGTTATATTTATTCGGATAAGACCATTCCGGCATACTAGATTGGTCAAAATTATGATATGCCGGGTTGGTAATATCCGAAAAAGAAGTTGGTGTGTAATATGGATCCTCATTAAAATTGAAAAAATTGTTGTTATAGGCCATATCACACAACCACAAACAAAGAAAAAGAAAACAAACAAAAAACAAAAAAAATTCTAACCTAAGTTAGGGTAGACCTATGACCTAGACGACTCCTAACTGGTTAGACTGTCCACGGGAGGTAGGGTGTAGACTTTGACCACAAGTTAATCAGTCAGGTCAGGGCAAGAGTGGTGGGAGGTTTTCTGTCAAAGACGTTCCTTAATTAAATAACCACCAATCTTTGGGCTTTCGGCCCTCAATCCCCTTCCTAGACACTGATTTGGCAGGAGTCAAATTCCAACACTGTTCCCCCTTAGGATAATCTCCTAATTGAGTCCGAGATGTCCCTAGGGCCAACGTCTACTAATTTTTAGTTAGGCTTGGGTTAGTGAGTGCTTGGAATATGATTTTTGGGCCAAGGAAGGGTGATTAAATCCCACCTTATCTTGTTATGGGTTAGTGCCCTTAAGATAAGTTTGTGCAAGTGTACAAGATATGTAAATAAGATTCACTCAAAGCAATAAAAATCAACCAAGAGATGAGTCCTATTCTACATGCAATGCGAACGTACCTTACTCCAGCACTCTTCAACAGTAAAAATAAATGAATTGAAAAGACACGTGACTAAAATGCAAACGTCTAATCAATTTTTATCTTTTTCAACAAGTATTTTATTGTTGATTAATTAGCAGTGTGCAGGTTTATCACAGAACAAATATAACAGAGCTGACAAATCAAATTTCAGATTGCAGCAACCTGCAGAAAATTCAGTAAGTAGTTCTCTACTACTGCCGCGGATCCGCGGCTATTATCGCGTTTGCGCGGCAAGGTAGTAGTCTCTGCTGCTCTGCCTTCAAGGGCAGAGGCACAGAGTTGCTATATGTCCTTGCTGCTATTTCCTGTTCTCCAAACCTGCAAACAGAAAGAATAAAAGAATTAGTTAAAATTTTTTTTTAGAGATAAACTTACCGTCCTCCCCGGCAACGACGCCAAAATTTTGATTGAGATTTTCCCTGCACACAAAATATAGAATATCAGAATTTAAATCAATAATGCAGGGTGATCAATTCTAATCCGCGGTAGCAATGGCTATGCGGGTCGTGATCCTCAGGGAGGAACTAGCGATGGAGCGTTTAAGTAAGTTCTCTAAAAATTCTTCTTTTAGTTATTAAAAGGAAAATAAGAAAATATTAGTTAAAGTTAGTTTAGAAAGAAAGCGGTATTTATAATGAGTCGGGAAAGAAAGAGTTGGTAGATGGTGATTTAATCTACAAAAATAAAAGAAAAGAAAAGAAAAGAAAGGAACACTTACCTTAATTTGGTTGAGAAAATACGTGAAAACCTTACATGTTCTACCTTGCTTAGGAGGCGTTCAACGCATAAACCATAGGATCGAGCTCAGTCCCCTATTCGCATTATATCATCAAGCTGGGCAAGAATGAAGTGATACGGACCTTGAGGAGGAGAATATCTCCATGAAGTATCGTTGGCACTTGCTAAGACTCGTTATACTTTCGCTTCGGAAATCACTTGCATGCTCATCAACAACCACAGAGATAAAATAGAAAAGGAAAAGAAAACGAAAAGAAAAGTAAAACAATGAACATAAGAAAAATATTACCTTTATTGCTTTAATCAATGGCAGAAAAGAGGAGGGTACATCGGTGTCACGCTCAACATAGGCCTCTCTCTCTCTTAAAAAAAATAGAAATTACAAAAGAAAAATAGAAACCTAACTACAAACTAGAAGAAATCCTAAAAACCCTAACTTTTGGCCCTGTACTGCGCTGGACTGTATGAGATCTTCTGAGATCTACCCTTCCTCTATTACTATGCAGGGGTATTTATAGGAGAAAACCAGAGGATAAGAAGCGTATGAAGATAAGAGGAGCAAAATATCTCTGAATTTGAATTCTTCTTTATCTCCAAACTTGTTTTGACTTATCCATACAAGTTCAATTCTGTCCTGCAACTTGTTATCATGTTGATCGCCGAAATTGGCTTATCTTCTGACTGAATTGGAAAATTTGATCAACATAAGAGTTTTAGGTCTTCACGTCTTCTTTCTGGAGCATCTTGAATCATCGGATTTGAATATCTGTAGCAAAAGTTATGATCTGAATACTAAAACATGTACAGTCTGAATCCGAATTTTTTGAAATTTTATCTTTGCACTCTTCTCCTTTTATCTTTAACCTTTTTCTGTAAGCAATTAGGGTTGAGTAGAAGTCCATCCCTTTTCTCTTCTTTTAGCAATTAGGAGTTCTTTCTTATCCTTCCTTTTCCTCCCTTAGATTTTAAATAAAGAATTTAAAAATCTAAGTTTAGATTAGGTTAGATAATAAGAAACTTCTAAATTACTACAATTTTTGCACATGGGCTTGCACATGGGCTTTTTGGGCTTCTGGGCTTCATTCAGGCTTTTATTTCTTTATTTTTTAATTACCCAAGGCCTGCACACAATAAATAATAAAACATTAGTAATATTGCATAATTATAATAATAAATATGGAAATATGATAGTAAATGTAGTAATAAATATGCACTTTTTACTACCTATCAGGCCGGCCCAGTGCGAATAGGCTAAAGATAGGACAAAAAGGATGTAGAAGGGGTAAGCATATAAACAAATTTTTTTTTTTTGAAGAAGGAAGAGAAGTAGTTGTATTAGCTTGTCACCCTTCAAATACAACACTTACACACTCTCTCTTTCACTCTAATGGTTAAAACTAAACCTAGAAGAAACAAACTAAAGCAACTACAATTCCTAGCAACAAAACACAAAAAAACAACTCTATTCTCTGGATCTGCTCAAACTGAAGATCCCTGGGGGATATTTATAGGCACCAGGGGAAGGAGGGCCATGGGGACGGCACGTGGCCCAAAGCGTAAGCGCACGCGCCCAAAGGGCCGCGGCTCCGTTTCCGCGGCCCTGCCAGCGCGCCGTCCCATCTGTCTTCTGACGCCATGATGTCTTGGATCATGATTTGATGCCCTGGACTGACAAAATCTTCACTCTAAAGTCAATGGCTACTTGGTAGGTCTTTAGTTACCAATTAAATGATGATTAATGTCTTCTTCTTCATTTGCACACCATGGACCTAAGGTCAAATAAATAAGATTTTATTAGCAGAATTTTATATGAAATAAATATGAGAATGTGATGAAAATTATGCAAAATTAGAGACTAATCATTTATCAAGAGTTTTCAAAGTGATTTCTCGTGTTTTCCACCACAAGTTCAATCCTTATTTTTCTCATACATACTTGAGCTTTCCATTGATATATCTATCCTATAGGAGAGTTGTTGTGAGAGTGATTTTAGGTGATCAAAGAGTTGTGATCACCAAAGTTCTTATTCTTATTTTGAGGAGGCGGACTTGCGGGTTCATGGTGTTTCGAGTTCTAGTGAGAGCTCATTGTAGAGGTGCGGCCTCGGCAAGCTTGCGTGCTTGCGGTGTGCTGTTCTTACGGGAACAAGAGAGGGGTTAGAAAGTCCAAAGGAGTTCTAGTATGAACTCGCTTGTAGGTGTTGCGGCACCGAATGATCCGGTGGGATCGTTTTTAGTGGAAATCCTTTATAGTGTTGAAGGCGGGGACGTAGAGCAAGTATGCTCGATCCTCGAAACAAATCTCCCGTGTTTGCGATTGCTCTCTCTATCTCTCACTTATGTTTATATCTTGCATGCTTATATTGCTTTCATCTTTATATGCTTGATATATATTTGTGCTTAAATTGATATATGCTTGGGGTTTGTTTGTTCACACTTGTATTCAACCAAGAGAGCCAAAGCGGCACCTCAACTCTTATCTAGAGGAATCTTGAGGAGATAGTCCAGAGCCCTTCACGGGGAATTCGACTATACTCTTGTGTTATACCTTGTGTGTTTAGCTTAAGAATTTATAGTTTGCATAAATAATTTTAATTCCGCATTAATTCACCATTAGATTAGCTAGTCACCTATTCACCCCCTAGGTGATTTCAATTGGTATCAGAGCCACGTGCTCTTGATTTGGGTCTAACAACCTTGAATTAAAGATCCTCATTTGTAGCTAATCATAATATTTGTATACACACATGGATTTCATGTCACCTCCCACCTTTAACATTCTTAACATCCAAATTTGAAAGGTTAAGATGTCTTTGTACCTAAAAGGCCTAGGTATTCATGTTTATCTTACTACCATTAAGGATTCATATGTTAATAATAACAAGTATATTGAGGCTAACTCAAAAGCCATTCATGCTTTAAAGTCAACCCTAAGTGATGATTATCTATGTAGGGTTCTAACATTGATTCGGCTTTTGTAGTATGGAACTCTATTATCTCCCTTGGCGAACAAGAGCAATACTATACGGGGAGCGATTCAGATGTTGGAAGTGATGCTTCCAATGTTATGCTACATGGTCCAAAGGGATAACCCCTTGAGATAAATACCAAATCCAAGGTAGAAGAGGATGCTGATATGTCTTATGATGAGCTTGAATCATTTTGTCAACAACTTCTTGAAAAATATGAATTTCTTAAAAAGGATAATAATAAATTGAAAAAGAACAACACTTCTTTGTTAAAAGAAAATGACTCTTTTAAAAATAAACTTGCATGTATTTTAAAAGAAGATGAAAGTTTGAAAAATGAAAATATTTACTTGCTTTCTAAATTAAATGACCTTTGTGAGGGAAATACCTCTTTGAAAAATAAGATTATTTTGGTGAAAAAGGAAAAAGAAGTTTCTTTGAATGAAAACGCCTCTTTGAAAAGAAAAATTAATTCAAAAGAGAAAGATAATGTTTCTAAAAAGAAAAAGATTGTTGATCATCCTTTTCATGCCACAACCATTAATCAAAATGAAGTTAAATTTTTGAAAAATAAAATAGATTATTTGAGCTCAACTTTGAGCAAATGTGCATTTAATCATAAAAGATTGGAAACCTTGTTTTCAAAGAAACAAACTCCACATGTTCATGCACATTACCCACAGCACACATATGCACATTTTGCCCATCATGATCATACTCACTCTCATGTGCATTCTAGAGTGTACAAGTGTACACATTGCGGCCGCAAAGGCCACTTAGCAAGATTTTATTATGATAGAATAAATTCTTTAAATTTTGCTAACAAGAATGTTTGGGTTCCTTACAATACTAACCCTCATGGACCCAAAAGAAAATGGGTACCAAAGTCCCTACCTTTTATATTTGATGTTGGTGCGGGCTCTCACATGACGTGAGAGATTTGGTGCCTTGGTGGTGGATGTACATGAATTTGATGGACATACATTTGATGCACTGCTATCAAGGAGGTTTGGTGGGATGACCACCATGTTTTAGAGATTTGGAATATAGTTCTTATGGTTTGATAACTATCTCTAAACTCCCATTTTAGTTTACATGCATTTATAATTGATGATTTTTAGCATGTGTTAGTGTTTATGTTTTATGCTTCATGTGGTAAATACTTGTTTAGATGTAGTTTTTTTAAAACTTGTGTATATACGTGTACAAGTAGTGAGAAACAATTTGATTCATATATGTTTGCACTTCATTGCTCATTTGTACTCACTTCATGCACTTGTATAGCCTAATTTTAATGATTCACTCATTTACACTTGTTGTGCCTATTTTTTATTTTACTTCATGTATATGAAATCTTTGTCCAAAACTAATAAATATACATGTATACCCTTGAGTCACTTGCTTTCATGCAAATTACATTATGAACTCATTTTAGTTTAGGATATGTATGTATATTGTTAGCCTTGGATAAATCATACATATACCTTGAAGGTTGTTTTTAAATGAAAATAAAATCTTTATGATTTTTATATTTGTTAGATAAAATGAATTTTCATGTTTTTCACATGATTGATGTTTTTGAGCTTAATTGACTATTTTCATGAATATGCTATTCTCATGGTGCTTGTACACTCACAGTTTATTTGTTTTCTCATGACTATATTCTCATGAGCATTTTTGAGTTTTATCGATCTTGAGTGACAATATTTGTGTATTTAATAAAATTCATGAAATATATATGATTTGTTTTCATGTTTGAAGGATCTTTAACTAGTTTTTCAAAAATTACTTTTAACTACTTATGTATTCTTCATTTGGTAGTGTTTTCAATGCTAAAATATTTTCAAACTCTTATTTTTGAAAACCCTACCAACCCCTTTAAGGGCGGATGGATGGGAGACCTTGCCTTGTATGCTCAAATTCAATATCTTTTATCATGTGCATGAAAAAGGTGAATTTTTATGAGTTATACATTTGCTTCTCATCATATTTTCAATTTGTATCACAATTGACATTTTTTTGTATACTCATATTTCTGTTTTCTATATATGTATGCTTTAAATTTCAAATAATATCAATTTCTATTGGTATTTTTTATTTTCATACATATATATGATTTGTTTATGCTTGATTTACAAGATATTTACATGTTTAAAGCACAAAGTGTTTATGCTAAGCTTG
This sequence comes from Agave tequilana, assembly GCA_038442645.1. Classification (NCBI taxonomy): domain Eukaryota; kingdom Viridiplantae; phylum Streptophyta; class Magnoliopsida; order Asparagales; family Asparagaceae; genus Agave; species Agave tequilana. The sequence goes on along the minus strand of JAVJIF010030846.1, from coordinate 244,607 downwards.
AATAAAATCTTATTTTCAATTGGTATCTTAATTGGTATTTTTAGAAGCTTATGCATTATTTTCATTTGGTGTTTTTATTGATATCAAAATTTACAATATACTTCAATTGGTATCAATATGTTTCAATTCCAATTGGGTTTAAATTTCATTTGGTATCAATATGTTTTATCTATTTGGTATAAAAATTTTACCATATATTTTTATTGATATCAAAATATAAAATGTTTTCTTTCATTGGTATTAAAAATGTACAAGTATTTCGATTTCAAATGGTATAAAAAATTTATCATGTATTTCAATTGGTAAAATGTTTCAATTTCAATTAGTATCACAAATTTCCTATTTCATTTGGTATCAAAATCTTGTGATATCTCAATTTGATTTGTTGAAAAATTTAAAATTTGTATTGTTTATATACAATTAGTATCTTAAAAATGTTTTGATATGTATTGCCTATATGCAAGGGGAGTTTAACATCTCTTCTATATATAGATTCATGTTGAGTGTATCTTATTTTGAGGAGCTTGACAACTCTTCTTTATGCGATACACGTGTGTAGGGGGAGCTTCATATCTCCTCTTATGCATTACACATTATGCGTTATGTGAGTTAGGGCTTATCATCCCTTCTTCATGTAATGCATGTTTGTAGGGAAGTTAACTTAGTATCTTCCTCTTCATGAATATATATCGCATATATAGCCTTATGATTGATTTGTTTTATTTTCCCCCTTTGTTGATGATTGATAAAAAAGGGGGAGAAAGATTATGAGTTTATATATGCATATTTGTGTTTTTGCATATATTGAGTTTATGCATCTTGTGTTTTTGATGAGAATGATTTTTGAAAGTTTAAACAAGAAGGGGGAGAAGGTTTTTGGGAAAAGGATTTTTGGACTTATGCATTTGTCTCTCACCTTATTGATGCATATATAGTTGTTTAGTTTCATGTACTTCATTGCTATATATATTTGTTTATTATTATGCATGAGTTAAGGGGGAACTTCTATGAAGCTTAACTTTAATCCATGCATATATAACTCCATGAGTTTTGTCATCATCAAAAAGGGGGAAATTGTTGGCCCAAAGGCCCATCACTCTAGTTTTGATGATGATTAACTCATGTAATTATAGTACTAATGATCTTGTGTTTATTTAGTCTCAGATTTGTGATCAAGATCTTAGTAGGTGTGTAGCTTTAAAAAAGGATTTAAAGTCAAGTTTTGGAGCTAGCACGTGTTGATTCAAGAGCTTGTGCATCAAGACCACATCAAGTACTCAAGAGGAGTCTAGCTCTTTCGATCAAAGTTTAGACCAAGTCAAGAAGGAGAAGAAGACTTCAAGTGAAGACCTTCAAGAGAAGACTTGTGTTTAGGTTTGTTTTTAGTAAGATTTTATTTTTAGATAAAATGTAAAGGATAGATTAGTTGGTGGATTGCTCAAGTACATATACACACACACTTAAGATTTATTTATGTTTTCGTAAAAGAATTTTTATTTTAGAAAGATACCGTTTTGGTTTTTAGAGTTTCATATATACATGTGTTTTAACCAAGACCTATTTTAGAGCTTAATGTCAAAAACATAGATATTTCATCATATATGTGTAGTGAATCATATCCATACACTCTATGCTTTAAAAATGTTTAAAATATCTTGTTTTTGTATTTGGAGAAGTTTTGAAAAAAATCAATTTGAAAAAATACGATTTTTGTTTTAAGGAAAAAATTTTAAGTTACAAAAATAGTTCAAAATATTTGTAACATGTTTTGATTTTTACCCAAATATATTGTATATCAAAGTATTATACTGAACTTATTTTTGTAGATTTTTAGAAAATTTATGGGATTTTATTGAAGGAAAAATACCAAGTTTTTAATCCCTAAAAAGATACTGTTTTGGCTTCTGCCGGTCGACCGCACGGTCGACCGAGCCAGTAGTCGGTCGACCGACGTGCACAAAACTTGTACGCCTTGTTTGGTTAGAGGGCCAGTCGACCAACCCGGTCGACCGTCAGAAAGCTCTGCTCTCTGGAAATGGCCCCGGTCGATCGGGCGGTTGACCGGCAGAGAGTGTCTGCTCTCTGTATCCAGGCCACGATCGACCAGCTGGTGGACCACTAGCTCAACGGTCAGAAATCTGACCGTTGGCCGGTCGGCCAGGCGGTCGACCGACAGCAGTGCAGATTGCTGATTTGGACCCCAATGGCTAGTTTTTCTTGGTCTATAAAAGGGGGCTCCTATAGACTATTTTATATAAAATTTGAAGTAGGTTTTTGGGCTAGTTTTTTTCTACTCTATTAAGTGTTTATTTCCACTTGTTTTAGAGCCAAATACTTTCATTCAAAAGGAGAGATTATCAAGAGTTTTCAAAAGTGATTTCTTGTATTTTCCACCACAAATTCAATCCTTGTTTTTCTCACACATACTTCAGCTTTCCATTGATATATCCATCCTATAGGAGAGTTGTTGTGAGAGTGATTTTAGGTGATCAAAGTGTTGTGATCATCAAAGTTCTAATTCTTGTTTTGAGGAGGTGGATTTGCGGGTTCGCGGTGTTTCGAGTTCTAGTGAGAGCTCATTGTAGAGGTGCGGCCTCGGCAAGCTTGCGTGCTTGCGGTGTGTTGTTCTTGAGGGAAGAAGAGAGGGACTAGAGAGTCCAAAGGAGTTCTAGTGTGAACTCTCTTGTAGGTGTTGCGGCACCGAATGATCCGGTGGGATCGTTTTTAATGGAAATCCTTCATAGTTTGAGGCGGGGACGTAGAGTAATTGTGCTCGAACCTCGAAATAAATCTCCCGTGTTTGCGATTGCTCTCTCTATCTCTCACTTGTGTTTATATCTTGCATGCTTATATTGCTTTCATCTTTATATGCGTGATATATATTTGTGCTTAAATTGATATATGCTTGGGGTTTGTTTGCTCACACTTGTATTCAACCAAGAGAGCCAAAGCGGCACCTCAACTCTTATCTAGAGAAATCTTGAGGAGATAGTCCAGAGCCCTTCACGGGAAATTCGGCTACACTCTTTTGTTATACCTTGTGTGTTTAGCTTAAGAATTTATAGTTTGCATAAATAGTTTTAATTCCGTATTAATTCACCATTAGATTAGCTAGTCACCTATTCACCCCCTCTCTAGGTGATTTCAATACACTCACACGCAAGATTTAGATGAGTTTTTTTAAAAGAGTTTTCATTTTGGAAAAATACCGTTTTGATTTTTAGAGTTTCATATATACATATGTTTTAACTAAAACTATTTTAGAGCTTAATGTCAAAAACATAGATATTTCATCATATATGTGTAATGGATCATATCCATACACACTAAGCTTTAAAAGTGTTTAAAATATCTTGTTTTTGTATTTGGAGAAGTTTTGAAAAAATAAATTTGGAAAAATACGGATTTTGTTTAAAGCCAAAATTTTCATAACACAAAAATAGTTCAAAATATTTGTAACATGTTATGATTTTTACTCAAACATGTTTGTATATCAAAGTATATTACTGAACTTATTTTTGTAGATTTTTAGAGAATTTATGGGATTTTATTGAAGTAAAAAGACCAAGTTTTTAAATCCTCAAAACTGTTTTCTGGCCTTTTGCCGGTCGACCGCACGGTCGACCGAGGCAGAGGTCGGTCGACCGGGGCGGTCGACCGACATACACAAAACGTGCATAGGTTGGGCCAATCGATCGGTAGAGGGCTTCTGCTCCAGGAAATGGCCCGGTCGACCGGGCGGTCAACCGCTAGGCCATTCCCCAGTTGGCGGTCGATCGGCCGGTCGACCGACCTTCCCAACGGTCGGAAATCCGATCGTTGGTGGTCGACTGGGTGGTTGACCGTCATCAGTCAGAACTGCTGAGTTGGCTTCCAACGGGAAGATTTTTGGAGCCTATAAAATGGGCCTCCCTTGGACTATTTTACACAAGATTTGAAGTGGGTTTTCAAGCTAGTTTTTCATACATCTTTTAGTATTTATCTCCACTTGTTTAAGAGCCAAAACTTCTATATCACAAGGAGAGTTTATCAAGAGTGTTTTCAAAAGGGATTTCTTGAGTTTTACACCACAAATTCCATCCTTGTTTTCTCACACATACTTGAGCTTTCCATTGCTATATCATTCCTATAGGAGAGGTGTTGTGAGATTGTTTTTAGGTGATCAACATGTTGTGATCACCAAAGTGTTCTACATTGTACTTTGAGGAGGTGGACTTGCGGGTTCGCGGTGTTTCGAGTTCTAGTGAGAGCGCGATGTAGAGGTGCAGCCTCGGCAAGCTTGCGTGCTTGCGAGTGTTTGTTCTTGTGGGAACAAGAGAGGGACTAGTGAGTCTAAGAGTTCTAGTGTGAACTCCTTGTAGGTGTTGCGGCACTGAGTGATCCGGTTGGATCGATTCTAGTGGAAATCCTTCATAGTGTTGAAGGCGGGGACGTAGAGCAAGGGCGCTCGAACCTCGAAGCAAATCTCCCGTGTTTGCGATTGCTCTCTCTATCTCTCACTTGTATTTATATCTTGCATGCTTACATTGCTTATCTCCTTACTTGCTTGATATAATTATGCTTAAATTGAAATATGCTTAGGGATTGTTTGCTCACACTTGTATTCAACCAAGAGAGCCAAAGCGGCACCTCAACTCTTATCTAGAGGAATCTTGAGGAGATAGTCCAGAGCCCTTCACGGGGAATCCGGCTACACTCTTGTGTTATACGTGGTGTGTTGTGCATAATATTTTTAGTTTGCATAAATAGTTTTAATTTCGCATTAATTCACCATTAAATTAGCTAGTCACCTATTCATCCCCTCTAGTTGATTTCAGTATTCACTGTCCTGAAGACACGGCATTATTTGGTTAGCCAAACCATACATGTCATTTCAAGAGTTAATCTCCTGTGCATTCTCATGACAAAATCAGGGTCCTTGAACTATAGACTGGCTAACTAGGCCATTCTGCTGTCCCAATACAACATGGCTTTTGTTTCCTAAAAGGCGATCAAAGAACAAGCTCCCATAGACTTTCTAGTAGCCCATTCGGTTCTGAAAACTTTCAAACTACACACGAACATTCTGGATGAGGTCATCGAAGCTAATATGACCTTAGAAGATGATGTATGGTAGATGTTCTTTGACGGTGCGTCAAGAGCAGGCCCTACAGGAAAGATCATTGCCGGAGTGGGGGTGGTATTCGTTTCACTCGAAAATCACGTTCTTCCTCGTGCATTCTAATTGACAGAGCCCTACTCTAATACTGTAGCTGAGTACAATGCTTTGCTCATTGGCCTCCAACTCGCTCAACAAATGGGGGTACAATACCTTGAAGCTTATTGTGACTCTAAATTGATTGTCAACAGGTCAAAAGAGAGTATGAGGTCCGCCATGAAGACCTCACACTTTATCACCATGCAGCCATTAAATTGGCCAATTCATTTGATGGCTTCTATGTTAGCCATTTGTCTCGCCCCCTGAATACAAAGGCAGATGCTTTAGCTGTGCTCGCAGCTACATTGGCCTTACCAACAGACACCACTTATCGTCTTATTGTGGCTACTTGCCATCTCTTTTGTCCAAAGTACGGTTTAGAGGTTAGCGAAGTTTATACAACCTCGTTACTAAGGGACTGGCGATTCCCAATCATCGATTATGCTTTGTATGGCATAATGCTTGATGATCCCAAGGAAGCAGGTTCTGTTCGATGAAGATCTACTCGATTCTACTATGATGCAGTGGTAAAGACGTTGTACCACGGTTCATATGACGGTATATTGCTTCGTTGTCTATCAAATTTGGAAGCACAAGAAGTACTTAAAGAGGCCCATGATGGTATATGTGAAGCTCACCAATCAGGTCCAAAGATTAAGGACCGACAATACCGATTCGGCTATTATTGGCCAACTATGATCGCAGACGCAATCAAATATGCGAGAAGGTGTAAGGCTTGTCAAATTCATACGGATGTCATACACCAACCCTCGAAGCTACTCCACCCCATAGTCTCTTCATGGCCATTTGAAGCATGGGGAATTGATGTAGTAGAATCCATCAGTCTTTTGTCGGCAAAAGGTCATCAGTTCATCCTTGTGATAACCGATTACTTCTCAAAGTGGGTGGAAGTCGCACCACTCGCTGAAGTTAAAACCACCAATGTGGTCAACTTCATCAAATACTATGTCATCCATCGATTGGTGTCCCCAGACAAATCATTCAAGACAATGGTCCCTAATTGCAAGCCAATCATTCTATCGATTTTGTGACAAGTATCGGATCCAGAATGTGGCTTCAACTGCTTACAACCCCGCTGCCAACAGGATAGCAGAGGCATTCAATAAGACGATCATCAAGCTCCTCAAAAGTTCATCTCTTCAAGCAAATGAGATTGGAATGAGAATCTCAGTGTCTTTGGGCCTATCGGACAACGGTCCGAACTCTTACAGGCAACACGCCTTTCTCTCTAATCTACAGATGTGAAGCAGTCATACCTCTAGAGATACAAATGCCATCACTCTGTGTTGCCCTGGCAACCAAGATAACCGAAGGAGATAATGATTGTTTACATCTCCAAGAGTTGGAAGCGCTGGACGAGAAGCAACTATAAGCTCAGCAACACATTGAGTCTCGAATCTCAAAAGAGCCTTTAACAAAAAGGTCAAGGAGAGAGTCTTTTAGACGGGAGATTTGTCTTAGTAGTTAGGCAGCCAATGGTCATGACACATAAGACCAAGGGCAAATTTCAACCTAAATGAGAGGGACCTTCATGGTAGAAATAGTCTACTCGAATGGAGCTTACCACCTAACAAATCCAAATGGTGACACATGCATGATGATGATAAATGGCAAGTTCTTAAAAAATTACTATCCCTGATCACGTTAACACTATACCTCTGATCAAGGAAGTCTTGTACATGGTCACGTTAACATTAAACCTCTAGTCATTACGATAGACTTGTCTGTTTCTTCTACAAGAAATCCTTGTCCCAGAGCAGAATTAATTTCATTTTCGCTCTTCTGGGATCTGATTGACATCAAATTGTTGTGATACAGGATATTAACATTAAAGAGAAGACAGAGGCAAAATTTCTCATTTTAGTCTTGTCACTCTTCCTATTTGAAGTCGAGCATGCTTATATAGCGATTTTAAGCACTCTTCTTCCTGATCATTCCTTTTTGATCCAAAAAGATGGCGACTGTTCAATATGTAATAGTGACATGTCTCCCATCATCTCTTTGCCTATGTCATTCGGCGAATCATGATTCAGTCTCACGATAACCTCGATGAAGCCGAGTTCATTGAACAAGGTTCATGACACATCTCAGTGGAATCTTTCCACTATTTCCACATTCATACCTGGATTTGGTGATCAGCTGCAAGCATGAGTCTTGGCCATGATAAACATAAAGTGAAGCTTTATACGAAATTTTGACTTAATCAATAAGTTTCCCGCAGAGCTTGTGTTCCATGTCTCGACTTAACAACTGGCCGAGAACAAAAATCCAGATTAAAGTGACACTTTACCAGTAATTTTGATCTACTCGATAAATTTCCCATGAAGTTTAGCGCTTTAATTCCTAGTGAGATTATAGAAGTCACCAGTAGAATACAGAAAGATCCACTTCAAATGGCACGATCTGCAGCCTTCAGTGAATAAAGTTAGAGAAATATATTGACTTCTAAGCCCAATATAAAATCCTCGATAACTCATCATGCTGAAGAGAATAGCATGGCTAGCCCAACTCAAATAATAGTTGGTAAAGGCACACCAAATCTGTTGATAGCTAAGGATTTGCTAAAAATTCTAAGGGACCTGATCCCATTTGATTCCTCCAGAATCTTCTTCCAATTCTCGTCCATGGAATGGTAGATCCACAAAGCGAATTAGTCATGTTAAAGTTTTCACCTCTGATTTTCCCTTCATTTTAGGAGTATTATTCTCCTATTCTTCAGCACACATTTTAGAAGCACTGTCCCCTATTCCCCGGCGAAATTCTCTAGCAATATTCTTACATTTTGCAGAGAACGGTCAAATGCACCAAAGTCTCTTGCCAATTCTCATCCATGGAATGGTAATACTATCAAACTGTAATTATTTTCCCAACAAAATGAACTACAGATCAATCCTGTTACGTTAACATCAAAGCTCTGACTGTAAAACCTTTGAATATCCCTAACGGATCCTACTAATATCCCCAGCGGATTGTAATTCTACATGTCATTCTCCTCCATAGAATGGCGGGCTCACTCAAATTATTGTTACATATTAAGCACAATAACCCTCGTTAAGTTAACATCAAACCTTTGACAAGTCACTCTGGTGAATCCCCAAGTGGAGAATTTGTCATGATCACTTGGGGTAAAATTCCTTTCTAATTCCCCAACAAGGAATTTGTATTCCATCTTTCCTAGCTTGATTGTCATGTTAATGATTACCTCTGACTATTTTTTAAAGCATGGGATTCCTTTTAACTCTCTAGTGAGTTTCTAATAGATTCCTCTTGGAGTCTTTTCATTCCCTAGTGGACTCTTTGGTTGTCAAGTTAACATTATACGTCTGACATTTTTTTTCAAAACTCTTCCAAGGAAGCGCTAAATTCCCCACAGAGTATCAAATCACATTCCCCAGTAGAATAATGTTCTTGTTATCACGTCCAGCCAATCACCTCTGAATGACAAGACTCTAAGCTTGGTGGTTTCTCAATCAGTTATGTCCATGCTACCTCTGAACTGATAGATAGCCAAGTCTTTTGTTTTAGTCCAGTAGGAACTATTCCTTTTGCAGTTATGTTCAGTTCGCCATCTCTGAATGGAAAGGCTCTGAGTCTGATGTTTCTTAGCTGGTTACATACACTTTATCAGCTTTGAACCGACAGGTGCCCAGATCTCTTCTTTTTTTATGGTAGTCAAACTGTCATGTCCAGTTTATCATTTCTGAACAAACGAGTCCATAACCTTGTCTTCTTTCCCCCATCAGGGTGGGGAGTTCGTACTGTCAAGTTAGAAAATCACCTCTGAACATGAATTGTGAGCCTGGTGTCTCTTAGTCGGTTATATCTAGTTTATCACCTCTGAATCGACGGGTGCCCAAATCCAGTTCACCCTTGCAGTCCCTAGTGTACTAGCTGCTATGTTAACATTATGACCTATGGCAACGGATTCAGAATTTATTGTGTCTTAGTCTATCACGTCCAGTTTATCACCTCTGAATAACCGAGTTCATCTTCTTTTTGTCGTTATGTTCAGTTCGTCACCTCTGAATGACAAATTTCTGAGCTTGGTGGCTCTTAATTGGTCATATCCAATTTATCACCTCTGAACTGACAGATAGCCAAGTCTCATCTTTTTTTACTGTCATGTCCAGTCTATCAACTCTGAATGATAAAGCTCTGAATTCGAAAGTTTCTCAATCAGTCATGTCCAGTCCATCACCTCTGAACCGATCGATGTTAGAATTTCATCTTCCAGTCCCTTGTAGATTTTCTTTTGTTGTCATGTCCAGATCATCACATCTGAACAACAAATACTCCGAGTTTAGTAATCCTTAATTGCTCATGTCCAGTCCATCACCTGTGAACTGACGATATCCCATCTCACTTTTCTTTATTGTCACGTCCAGTTGGTCACCTCTAAACGATAAAATTTCGGATCTGATAATTTCTTAGATGTCACGTCTAGTCATTCATCTCTGAACAAATGAACTATTAGCTACTCTTCTTTTATCCTCAGTGGATTTTCTTTCCTAGACTAATTCCATCATGTTCAAAATTAGTCTTGGTTTTGGTTTTAATTCCTTCGGGAATTATTAACTTGGTGAAATCTCACCTTTCTAAGTTCTTTTTGAAGAATTTACATGTTAGAGTTTTTCTCATGTAGAAAACTTAAAAGCAAACATGTTAGAATTTTTCTCATGCAGAGAACTTAAAAGCAAAGAGCGAAGAGAAAGAAAAAAAAAGGACACCAGATAAGTCTTATCAAAAAGTAAATTTTATTGATTAATGAAAAGCATAAAGAAGATACAAGTGTGTTACATCAAGATTGTCTCTCATACAATCTTTACTTCAAAAGTAGGTGACTCATTCTCTTCGTCCAGGACATTAGATCTACTTCTGCTCTTTTTTTGGGAACAATGGCGTTTCTCGAGGTCAAAATGCAGTTAGACATTCTGATTCCACCTGACCAACTGGACACGAAAGCTTCTCCCTGCACAAGGTCATAATCTTTCACTTAATGAAAGTTGTTGCTCCCTGAAAGTCATCCAATGAGCATGAGTTCTTCATTGCTGTCACTTCCTTGAACAAGATTGATGAAGGGAGGATCCGAAACCTTACTAGTGACATCCTCTTTCCTGTGACCTTCAAGTGTTCTATGTATAAACCCTGCAAAGGCGAGATATTGGTGGAAACAATGACACAGTTCCTCATATACGTTGAGTCAGTAGCACAAGTCTGCAACCAAGTATGCCATCTTGGATAAGCTACTGTCGGACGACGCCCGGGGTGGCAATTTTAAATACAAATTTGGTCTCCTGAATATGGTCCTATCATCATCCCCGAACGTGATTATGAAAATGATGCTACAAAGTATATGTTGGTCCTCACCCAGAATTAGTGCCTTCTGCTCAGTGTGCTCTTATCGTTGATAAGTAAAGCCTGAACTTGAAAAGGAAAATGCATACTTCTGCCACCCTCTTCCCCGAGTCAAAAAGATTGTTCAATGGATCGGGAGCATAATGCACTGCAAAATAAAGAAAAATAAACATCTTAGTCTCTAGCAAAAAGAGAAGAAGAAAATTCTCAAGGCATAGCTTCACTCCCGGAGTGAAGTTAACCTAGACTCAACTCCACTCCTCAAGTGAAGCTAGTTTCGCTCTTTTAACGAAACTAACTTTGTTTTAATATGAAACTTCGCATTCTATCATTTGACAAAATGCGAAAATCTATAAGGGCTAACTTCGCATGAAAGTTGAAGGGGCAACGTAGCTTCGCTGTGAAGCTTACCTTCACATTCTGTCACTTGACAGAATACGAAAATGCCCAAGGGCTGGCTTCGCTCAGAATGGCAAAAGGCACTTTGCCTTGAAGGAATGCAATGGAGCCAGCTTCGCTTTGAAGCTCAAATGTCATATCAGCAAGAGAGTGCAAAAAGCCCCAAAGGGCTAGCTTCGCTCGGAAGCTTAAAAAAGAAACCATTAGTTTTTTGATTTTGATCCTCAAAATTAAATGGAAATAAATTCTCTAAAATAAGGGAAGTCGATTCCCTGAGTTCACCAGAATCTGACAAATCGCTCAAAATCCTCCATGGATCAGTTGAAACTGGGTTTGACAGAGACTAGCAGATCTACTAGCAAATGGTCGTTCGATGACCGAGGAAGGCGATGTCGCCATAGCAAAGACGGTGATTTCTTTCGCTGGGCGCAACTTGGGCACCATTGATTCACGAAGAACTCAAAGTGAGAAGATCGAGCACTTAGAAGAGAACACAATTTCTCTGAGAAAGCAAACAACCTGGGTGGTTTTTTATAGGCAGAGATATATGGCTTTGCCTCCTTGAAAGGAGCATGAGCTGCCATTCCCAACAGTTTGAATATTGAGAATAAAGGGAGAACCCCTTAAATGCCATGCAGGTGGCGCCTCGTTTTTCATGGCACCTGCAAGGCCAAAGCACTTAAGGCTCTGCATGACTCGAGGCGGCAACACATGTGTGTTCTAAAAGAGACAGCGTCTCGAGGAATTCAGCCAACCTGGATTTTATAGGACTCTAACTTCGCTGAGTCATATCTTCTACTCTTAAAAAGGAGTGCAAAAGCTTCAAGTCACATTACATGGTAGGCAAAAATCAGACAGTGAAGTTATTTTAGCTTAGCTCAGACGTGAAACTGAACTTCGCATGAAGCCTTGTCTTAGCCCCGCTATGGGCTCACCATTTAACTTCACAGGAAGCTCAGTCAGCTCCGCTGAGAGCTTATACTTTAGCTCCGCTGAGAGCTTACATCTTAGCTCCGCTATGAGCTTCTTGTTACCTTCAGAAGGGTAGTCTAGCTCTGCTAAGAGCTAATTCCTACCTTCACCTGAAGTCTCATCTTCTAGCTTCACATAGGGCTCATTCCTTAGGGAACTCCTAGGTTAAAACTAGTATGATTACCTAGTTCAATACATGGTTGCACCCAATGGACTTTCTTGACCTCAGATTTTTAGGTCTCAAGCTTCAAATTCAAAGTATTTCAAAAATTTACCAATCCATTGTGGATTCATGAAAACTTTGAAGGGAGTTTTGTTGACACTCTGAAAAGACAAACACTCAGTCAGCACTTCAACCGGTCTGAACGATGTCTAACTTGTTGACACTTTCAAAAGACAAGTCACAGACAGGTCGAAGACCTATCCATCCCTGAAGAACCAGATGATAATTTAGACTCAACTGATTCAGTGAAGCAGACAGTGGACCAATTGCTGTCCTCTGAAGAAAACCCAGGAAATTAACACCTAGCTTCGCTGCAAGATATATTTTCTAGCTTCGCATGAAGCTCTTTATAGCTCAGTTGAGAGCTATCTTCTAGCTCCACTGGGAGCTCATTTCTAAGCTTCACTGCAAGCTTTTCATAGCTCTGTACAAACTTCGCAGCAAGCTCAGTAGCTCCACTGTGAGCTTAGCTTTGCATGAAGCTCTTTTCTTAGCTCCACTGTGAGCTAGCTCTGCTGCGAGCTTATATGGTCATTTTTAACCATTTAATCTCAGCACGAGATTAATGTGATCATTATCACATATTTTGCAGTTGTTTGCCTTGATCTAATCACTCCTCAATCAGTTGAAGAAGACTGATTAGTCTATGATTCTGCATCATTATATAACATTTTCTTATTGATTTATGAATAAAATGACACTTCTCACCCGTATTTTGGTCTATTTTGTAGATAATCAAAAGCTAGGGGCAAAGGAGTAATAAAAGCCTAATTAAACCCAATTTTTGGTAAATAAATCTCATTACTTGGAGGCCAAGCTAGAGAGCTTCTAGAAGACATACTGGATCTAGGAGTTGGGCGCGAATCTGATAAAAATACGGATCAAATACCCAAATCTGAGACTATACAGAAGCTTCTCGAGACCAGACGAAGCACTGGACCAAAACCAGGGACCTGAGTCCCCTGTATTTTTGCGGATCCATAAGTATAGTGAAGCCACATGTCAATTTTTGATGTATGGCCTCATCTCGTCAAGCCCTAGCTCCTTTTGCCTATAAATACTGCATTTGAGGGCCAGAAACAGAGTGATGGAGTGCAGTAGCTAGGATTTCTCTCTTCTACTTGTAGACTAGAATTTTTTTCTCTTCTCTTTTGTATTTTTCTTTCTTTTTAGATCTTGTAGTAGGGCTAAATTGATTCTAGAGAGAGAGATATTGATGTAATAGAGAGTGACAATCTATGTAAAGGTGTCTCGTTTCTTCTCTATTGTAATCTTCTCCATCTTTTACATGGTCTTAGTTAGTTTTCTTTTCATGGAAACCTAACTACTAACCACTAACTACCTAACTTCTTACTTGATAATTCATATGAATCTAATAGCCTCTACAAGGCTTTGGTCTTACAAGAGCCATTGATGGCTCATGATGATGAATTCTAATATTCTAACATCACTAACAAGCTTACTTGCAATGTCTTTTTTATTTCATACTCACCTCTACTTGATTTTGATGATATAATAGTAACTTGCACTTTGTAGTATGGAATGGGTGTGTTTGAATATAAAGAACCATCTCATGTGCCATGCTTTGTAATGACTCTTGAAGAAGCCAAGGACTAGTGATAGCCAAGGATCTATGTAAGGCAACTATCACTAAGAGCTTAGCATGTTAATGGAGCAATTAGTAGTTAGTAGTCATGAGTTTGAAATACACCTAGAGGGGCGTGTATATGTGTTTTGCTAATCAAATGCTATGTTAAAACTACTTATGATGAAATATGCAAACAGTCACTCAAGACAAGAATTGAAGTTGAATTCCCCATGAAGGGCTCTAGAACTTCTCCTCTTTGATTCCTCTAGATAATGAGTTGAGATGCTCAATTACCTCCTTGTTGAGATGAGTATAGACCGATAGTGAAAGTAATGAATGAATTGCAAGCAATGAAATTAAGCAAGATGAATAACTACACAAGTATGAAATATAAAAAGCAATGGAGAGTAAGACACAAGCAATCACAAACACAAGGGAATTGTTCTGAGATTCAAGCCACCACTCTACGTTCCCGCCTTTACCACTATGAAGGATTTCACTATCCTCTAAGGAATCTTCCATAAAGGGATTACAATTTGGTCTACTCAAGACCGGAGTACACAACTCCACCAACTCAACCCTCTACACAAGAGGTAGCACAAAGCTAATTGAGATTACAAAGCTCTTGGTGATCCAACAAGATCACAAACATTCTCTCTTACAGCTTACTATAGAGTAGGATATGAAGTATAGCTCAAGAAGTTAAGTGAGAGAATAAATTCAGTTAGAAAGATGTGAAGAGCTTTAAAAACAATTAAAAATAGCTTTGGAAAGAAAGAACTTGAAGATAGGAAGCTAAAAAAACTTTTCTCTTTTAAAACAAACTTGTAAACTTGTGTAAACTTCTTGTATAAGAACCAAAACCAATGACCCATATATATAGACAATGAATAAATATCATTTGTAAATCATACCAGGTCATTTGGGGTGTGTTTAGACACTTGGAAACTAAAAATGCCCGTTGGAATCCACTAAAAACAAAATAGATTCAAAAACTAGCCGTTATATCCATCTGCCATATTGTCGGTCGACCGACAGCTCATCCATAAAATAGCCATTGGCTCCAGTCGACCAGCTAATTGACCACTCGGTCGTTCAAAAGAGAAAAGCAAAACGTCTGTCGACTGGGTCGGTCGACTGACCTTAACTGAGAGTTAGGGTCTCTCAGTCGGTAAACCGATAGGTCGACCGCAAGGGTTAGCGGTCGATCGACCGACAATGTGCACAAACATGCACGCCCCTAGGCCAAGGGCCCGGTCGACCGAGCGGTCAATCATTTTGGCCTGAATAGGCACCGTTGACCATCTGGTCGACCGTTCTGGCCTGAAACAGTTTTCTGGATATATTTTGAGTTTCAAACATTTTTTAAAATATTTTGTATTGGTTTATGGGCAATCTAGCAATGTATAGATAATGAAATACATATTCTAAACATGTTAGAAAATTTTGAAAAAATTATGAAACATGTATCAAAACCAAATATGCAAATTACCAATACTATCAAAACTTATATTTTTGAAATCGTGTATTTTGTGTGTGTAACTTCTTGAGCGTCAGAACTATATTCTACACTTTAACAAATTAATATCTTACAAAGCTCTAGGTGATTACAAGATCTTCAACCAGGCTTCTCCATTAGTGACGTCGAGTGCTTTGAGCTTCAATCCCATATTTGAATCTTCTTGGGTCTTCAATACCTTCCTTTAGAGAAAGAAAACTTCTTGAATCCTTAGAATCCTGAAATATACTTAAATACTTGAACTTGAGTAGTACTAAAT
The DNA here is from genome assembly GCA_038442645.1 of Agave tequilana. Taxonomy (NCBI): domain Eukaryota; kingdom Viridiplantae; phylum Streptophyta; class Magnoliopsida; order Asparagales; family Asparagaceae; genus Agave; species Agave tequilana. The sequence continues at coordinate 229,074 of JAVJIF010030846.1, read as the reverse complement.
AATCACATATGTTTTGTTATCATCAAAATTATAAAACCGGGTGATTGTAACCTTGGGCTAACAATTTTTCCCTTTTTGATGATGACAAAACTGTTGGTCCAAAGGCCCATCACTCTAGTTTTGATGATGAGTAACTCATATAGTTATAGTACTAATGATCTTGTGTTTATATAGTTCCAGATTTTCTATTAAGATCTTTATAGGTGCTTAGCTTTAATAAAAGAGTTTTGGATCTAGCACATGTAGATTCAAGAGCTCGCGTGTCAAGATCGCATCTAGCACTCGGATGGAGTTAAGCTCTTTGGATCGTGTATGGATCGAGTCGGCTTGGAGAAGGAGTTTTACAAGAAGACTTCAGTTTGTTTAGTTTTAGTTTGTGTTTAGATCTTGTGTAAGATAGACTAGTGTTGATATGCTCAAGTTCACACACACACACACACACACACACACACACACAAACAACAAGTTCAATACGTTTGGGTTTCGGTTTAACCAATTTTGGATTTCAAGTATACATATATATGGTTTTCATGAAGAGATAGAGTCAAAACAAGTTTACATGATTTAATGTATATTGGATTTCATCTATATACATATATACTTCATATATTTAGAAAAACTTATTTTGATGACTCTATTTCATGTGTTTAGAGTTTTGTAATTAACAAAAACTTATTTTGGATTTAATGGCAAAAACATAGATATATCTTTTATATGTGTATTGGATTCTATCCATACACTCTATACTTCAAAAGATTCTAAATATCTTGTTTTTGTATTTATACAAGTTTGAGAGAAATCAGTTTTCCATTTTAAAGTTTAGTTTTTGATAAATATCGATTTTGTGTTAAAGCTTAATTTTTATATCACAAAAATAGTTCAAATAGTTTGTAATATGTGTTAATTTTTGGTCACACATATTTGTTCTTTAAATATTTATAAGAATTAAATATTTATAAGAATGTATTTTTATAGAATTTATGAGATTTTATGGAATTTTATAGGTGTTAAAAAGACCAAGTTTCATAGCCTATTATCCCTAGCATGAGCCTGCTGGCAGTCGACCAGGCGGTCAACTGAACCAGAGCTCGATCGACTGGTCGGTTGACCGATGTGCATGAGGACGTGCACAAGGCCTTGTTTATAAGGCCGGTTGACCGGGCGGTCGACCGACTGTAACTACCCAACTCTTGAGTAGTGCCAGTTGACCAGGCGGTCAACCGACAGGCTGAGTGGGGCTCAGTCGACCGGGCGGTCGACCGGTTTGTAAATTTTGTCTGGGACAGTTGATCGGGCGGTCAACCAGTGGCTCAACGGTCAGAAATATGACCATTGGATGGTCAACTGACCGGTCGACTGAAAGGTCAAAATTGACCATTTCTGGACCCTAACGACATATTCTTGAGAGCCTATAAATAGGGGTTCTCTTTGGCTGCTTTCTATAAGATTTTTTGAGAACTTTTCTTCTCATCTTTCAAGTGTTTTGCAGTAAGTTTAAAGAAGTTTTTGTGCCTAAAATCTTTATCTTTTATTTGTTTTAAAAGTGTTAGAAAAATCAAAGAAAAGAGAGTCTTTGGAAAATTAGTTTTGATCTTTCTTTATAAATCTATTTAGTGTTTTTCTCAAGTGTTTTTCTTTATTATTTTCTTTTCCAAACACTTTATTTTTTCACACTTGAGCTATCATCTCTAATCCTATCTATAGGATCTTTTTTGTGAGGAAAATTATTTGTCGTCTATTGTGATCACCAAGTGTTGTTTGTGATCATTGGATTACCAAGATTGTAATCTTTTCTTTGATTTGGTTTTATTCCTATCTCTCTTCTGTAGAGGTGATTGTGTTTGAGCTTTAGCTTTGTGCTTATCCCTCTTGTGTAGACGTGATTGTGTTTTGGTTTTGTGCATTTCCCTCTTGTGTCAAGGTGATTGTGTTTGAGAGAGGAGTAGTGTACTCCAAGTGTAAAGTTGTAATTCCTCAGTGGAGGTCCCTTTGTGGAAGGTCCTGTATAGATACAGTGGAAATTCTTCTGTGTCAAGGCGGGGATATAGAGCAGTGGCTCGAATCTCGAAACATATTTTGTTGTTGCGTTTGATCCACTATCTCTGAACTCTTTCTCTCTTACATCTTGCATTGCTTTATATTGCACATATCCATATGCTAGATATAGTTTGTGTATGCTTATACTTGTGTTGAACCAAGAGAGCTTCATATAGCATCTCAACTCTTAATTTAGAGGAATCTTGAGGAGATAGTCCATAGCACTTCACTAGGAATTCGGCTTGAGTTTTAAATTCCGTATCATTTGCATTAGAATAGCTAGTACACCTATTTAGCCCCCTCTAGGTGTATTTCAATTGGTATCAAAACTTGGTGCTCTTGATTTGGGTCTAACAACCTTGAGTTAAAAATCCTCATTATAACTAATCACTATATTTATTTACACACATATGGATTTCATAACCTTACCAAGTTTGATATGTGGAAGTTTAAGATGAGTGCATACCTTAAATCCCTAGGATTGCATGTTTACCTTGTCACTACCAAGAAATCTTTTCTTGGAAATAACAAGCATAAAGAGGTTAATGCACAAGCCTTAGTGGCATTTAGGCACAAACTTAGAAAAGATCAATTTTCTATGGTTTCTCATCGTGATTCCGCTTTTGCAGTGTGGAATATATTGACCTCCCCGAGCTACAAACGACAAACAATGTGGAGAAAGAATCTAATGGAGAAGAGTCCGACCAAGCTTGTTTCATGGTCCAAGGGAATGACTCCCTTGAGGTAATTTCGAACACTCAACTAGATGATAGTGCTAGTTCTTTTTATGATGATAACATGAATGCACATGTATTAAATGAAGAACTATCTATATTTTATAAAAACTTGCTTTCAAAGTACAAAGCTTTGAAAAACAAGAGTGTTAATTTAAAAGAAGAAAATAAAAATTTGTTTTCTAAACTCAACATGATTTTGTAAGAGAGGGTTGAGATTTCTAGTGAAAGAGATTCCTTGAAAACCCAACTCGACCTTGTTCTAAAAGAAAATGAAATTTTAAAGAATAAAATGATTGTGATGATGTTTGAATAATAATGAGGTTTTGTCTTCAAAACTTGATTTTGTTTTAAAAGAGAACAATTCTTTGAAAAATAAAATTTCTTTGATTTCAAAAGAATTGGAATTTATTTCAAAGGAAAACACTTCTTTGAAAAATGATATTGATGCTTATGTTTATCATGTTTCTATTGCCTCTTTTTCTATTGATAAATATGTTGCTTGCTCCACATCTTATTCAATTATTGAAAATGATGCATGTGCTTTGAAGAAGAGTGTAGATTGTTTGGGCTCCACTTTGAACCAATGTGCCATGAACCATACGATTGGAATCTATGTTTCTAAAGAAACATACTCCACATATTCATGCATGCAAAACACGGTATACACATGCTCATCATGCTCACACACATAATTTGTATGCTAGTGTGTATACTTGTACACATTATGGACGTAAGGGCCACCTTGCAAAGTTTTGTATGATAGAATACATAATTCAAATTTTGCAAACAAGTTTGCTTGGGTTAGGAAAGGTGCTAACCCCTATGGACTCAAAAATGTATGGGTACCAAAATCCATCCGTATTGTATTTGATGTAGGTGTGAGCTCTCACTTGACATGAGGGTTTTGGTACCTTGATGGTGGATGCGTTTGAGCTTGATGGACACTAAATTGGATGCATTACCTTTAATTGGTGGGAGAACCACCATGGTTTGGAGATCTAAAGATTAGCCCTATTGGTTTTGGTAGCTATCTTTAACTCCTTAATTTGTTTACATGCTTTTACATGAATGTGTTTAGTATGTATTGGTTTTCATATTTTCTATGCTTATTATGTTAAATGTAATGTAAATTAGACTTGTTGAGATATACCTATGTTTATATGGACTATTATTTTTGTGTTCTCACTATAGTTTAGCTATTGTATATATGCTAGCTCTAAAGCAAATGCATTTACCCTAATGATCATGACTGTTTATGATTTTGCACTTCATATTTTTGATTACTTGTTTAGATGTAGTTTTCATTAAAATTTATATTTATACTTGTACAACTGGTGAGCCACATTTGATTATTATGTGTTTGTACTTTATTGCTCACTTGTACCCATTAGATGTACTTGTATAACCTTATTTTGATGATTCTTGTATCTTAACATGTATTCCCTATTTTTGTACATGTTTTCATAAAAATGTGTTTATCTTCATGTATATGTAAATTTTATCCAAAACTTTAGATATATGTTCCTAGAGTCACTTGCTTTTCATGTAATATATTATGAACTCACTTATATTTGGGATATGTATATATATTCTAGTTTTAGACAAAACATACATATGCCTTGAAGTTTGTTTTATTTTGATGTAAATTGAATTTTTATGATGTTCACATTTATAAAGGAATTTCATATGAGCTTCATTGCCTATCTCTATGATTATACTTACTACATGATTTTTGCACTCTACATCATCTTGTTTACTTATGATATTGGATTTATGATAATCTCTTGTGCTTTATAGACTTAGAGTGTTAGTTATTATGTGTTTTCATGTTCTAATAGATATATTCATGTTTTATTTCTTACTTGAAGGATTTCGTACTAGTTTTCAAAATTATCTTTAAAACTAGTCTTTATTTTTCAATTTGTAGATTTTTAAATATGTTAAAATATTTTCAAATCATAATTTTTGAAAAAGCCCTACCTTCTAAGGGCGGTTGGATGGGCGACCATGCCTTGTATACCCTTATTGAATATCATTTAATATGTGCATGAATAGGGTGGTAGGTATGAGTTATATACATGATCTTCATGTTATTTTATTTTTGTATACTAATATTTATTTTCTTATATATGTATGTTTTAAATTTCAATTGGCATTTTCATTTTCATACATACATATATATGATTTGATTTTGCTTGTTTTACAATATCTTTACACTTTTAAAGTACAAATTATGTTTATATTAAACTTAATTTTATTCTAAATGTTAATTGGTATCTTTACAAGCTTATGCATTGATTTCAAATGGTATTTCGATTGGTATCTATTTGGTATCAAAATGTACTTCATGTTTCACCTTCAATTGGTATCAAAATCTACTATTGATATCTTAAAATTTTCTTTACAAGTGGTACCAATATTTGTTTTTATCAACTACTATTTAATTTCATTGGTATCATAATTCATTTTGTTGACTTTAAGAGATTTCAAAAATTTGTTTTAAAAATGGTTTTAAAATTTGTTGATATATATTGCCTATACGCAAGGGGAGTTTAACATCTCCTCTATATTAGATTCATGTTGAGTATAATTTCCATATTGAAGAGAGCTTGACCTCTCTTCGTTATGTAGTACACGTGTGTAGTGGGGGCTTAACATCTCCGTTTATACATTGTATATTATGCTTTATATGGTTAGGGTCCAATCATCCCTTCTTCATGTAATGCATGTATACAAGGGAGCTAACTTAACGTCTCTCCTCATCATGAATGTATATCGCATATACATCTTCATTGTTTGATTGTCTTCACCCTTTAATTGATAAATTGACAAAAAGGGGTAGAAGAATTTAGAGAGCTTATATATGCATGCTTAATATTGGTATTTATGCATATATGTTGTGTTTAGTTTATCCATTTCATTGAATATCTATTTGTTTATTTTATCTTTAATCCATGCATATATAACTCAATGAGTTTTGTCATCATCAAAAAGGGAGAGATTGTTGGCCCAAAGTCCCATCACTCTAGTTCTGATGATGATTAACTCATATAGTTATAGTACTAATGATCTTGTATTTATATAATTTCAGATTTTCTATCAAGATCTTTGTAGGTACTTAACTTTAACAAAGGAGTTTTGGAGCTAGCACATGTAGATTCAAGAGCTCGCGCGTCAAGATCGCATCTAGCACTCGGTGGAGTTAAGCTCATTGGATCGTGTTTGGATCGAGTCAGCTTGTAGAAGGAGTTCTACAAGAAGACTTCAGTTTGTTTAGTTTTAGTTTGTATTTAGATCCTGTGTAAGATAGACTAGTATTGATATGCTCAAGTTCACACACACACACACACAAGTTCAATACGTTTGGGTTTCGGTTTAACCAATTTTGGATTTCAAGTATACATATATATGATTTTCATGAAGAGATAGAATAAAAACAAGTTTACATGATTTAATGTATATTGAATTTCATCTATATACATCTATACTTCATATATTAGGAAAAAACTTATTTTAATGACTCTATTTCATGTGTTTAGAGTTTGGTAATTAACAAAAACTTATTTTGAATTTAATGACAAAAACATAGATATATCTTTTATATGTATATTGGATCTATCCATACACTCTATGCTTCAAAGAGTTTAAATATCTTATTTTTGTATTTATACAAGTTTGAGAGAAATCAGTTTTCCATTTCAAAGTTTGGTTTTTGAAAAATACCGATTTTGTGTTAAAGCTTAATCACAAAAATAGTTCAAATAGTTTATAATATGTATTGATTTTTTGTCACACATATTTGTTCTTCAAATATTTATAAGAATGTAATTTTGTGGAATTTATGAAAATTTATAAGATTTTATAGGTGTTAAAAAGATCAAGTTTCATAGCCTATTATCCTTAGCCTGAGCTTGCTGGCGGTGGACTGGGCGGTCGACCGAACCAGAGCTCGGTCAACCGGTCGGTTGACTGATGTGCACGAGGACATGCACAAGGCCATTCCCATAAGGCCGGCCTACCGGGCGGTCGACCGACTGTATGTAACGCCTCGATCTGGCAGGCACGGAGATGTTACTGCGACGTATATACGCAGGTTGGAAATACCCTCACGTATATACGCTAAGCATTAGTACAGGTAAGAATTAGAGTACGAAAGTACAGTGGTAATATACATTCCAGAAATAATAACACAAGTACACAGTTATCACAAGGCATGATACAATATCTCAAGAATATAAGATCACCAAGAAGCATGAAAGCAGGATGTATAATATGAAATACGGGAAAGTACTCACGAGTAGCAAGATGAGAATCTCGCGAACCGATCAAGGGGAGGCTGGAAGAAAGAGGATCCGGACAGACATCCGCTAATCCACGCTTCCGTTGCGCCACTCAGATCAGATACAGCAAGGCCACCACGGTCCAGACTCCAGGATCTGGACATGAGGATCCAGGGTTGTCAGAAAGCAACCTGGCGAGTACATATGATAAAACCAGTTGGCATGCTCAGGCAGTCAAACGTGTACATGATCAAGTGATGTGGTTCAAGCATACAGGTACAAGCAATGACAAGTAATATAAAGAAAATTAAAGGAACGATAGTAAATCCGAAATCAAGTAAATACATGTATATCAATAAATCTGAATCGGAAAACATGCATAGAAAATGGTATGGAGAGTATAGGTACACATAAACATGTAATACCAGTACAAGTCAATAAACAAGAGATCAAGAAATCCCGTAATCATATATAATAAAATAGAATGGAAACCCGAAAATAAGCAAGTTAGATAACTCAACATAGTAGCATAGATGTCATATGTAAGTGGCGAACAGGATAATGTAATGGGTCACTGGTCTCACAACTATAGATCAAGTGTATAACTAGTCAGATGTCAGCAGCATGTTATTATTAATTATTAAGACTCGTCTAATTTGTATGTTTGGGTATATGTCCCATACCATATACCTCCACATACAAGTCGAGTGAGGCTGGTTATTGGAAACTGATGGGGTCACGAACCATATTTAGAATGGATTTCGTGCATGCCCGGGACAATGGGCCAGGAGTATCCGGTACTGAGCTGAAATGTACCGCTCGGGACCGAGTCTTACTATATGCCCGTAGGACTTAGTATATGCCCGAACAGGAATAGGGTGTCATCGCTCTCATGGGAATAAACTCAGGGGTTTATGGCACACCCGGCAGGCCGACAGGGGAGTAGGGGTGCCAGTACACCCCACGAAACACCTGGTGGCCTCCAGGTCGAATCCAATATGTGGCCGCACGACACTATAAGACCATCATAAACATGGAGACTATATCGATACTCATCAGTTCCCCCCGTCCTGGTGTAAGTTGTCTAATTATTACAATTGTCCAGTGATAATGTCCACAAGGTGTCCACAGTAATCCAATATCCATGATTATCCAATTACGGGGATCAACAGGAGTATAATATCAGGAGCATAATGTCAGGATCTCCCTGTTACAGGGGTTCAGGAATACAGGAGTTCAGGAGCATAAGAGTTCAGGAGTACCAATGTCTGATAACAATATAATAATCATGCCAAGTCCCCGTAAAAGTGATAATCACGAATATGCAATGTAACACAGGTGTCAGGGGTAATAATATCCAGTCAGGTGTCACAATATCAGGTCAAATGTACTAATACCATGTGAAAGCATGTCATGTAAGTGATAGCATGTCAATTGTTAAGTGTCACATATGAGGTGTCAGGTATCAGGTGTCAAGTGATAACATGTCAAGTACCGGTGTTAGATATCAAGTATCGTAGATCAGGTGTCAAGTATAACATGTCAAGTACCGGTATCAGATATCAAGTGTCGTGGATCAGGTGTCAAGTATAACATGTCAAGTACCGGTGTCAGATATCAAGTGTCATGGATCAGGTGTCAAGTATAACATGTCGGTGTCTGGTGAGTTGAATATAGAGTACAACATCATATATTAGCTTATATAGCGATATACCATGTACTAAAAGCTACAATAGTAATTATTAGGCATGTAATGGTAGTATCAAGACATCAATGAATCATGCAATAAACGCTATAATAGCAATCACTAGGTATGAAAAGATGATGGCAAAGCATGAAGCAACACGGAAATGTACTCGCCTAAATCACTGAAAAATGGCGTAAAATCCCAGAACATCAGAAACACGTGCACACCACAAATCCATATATTAAAATATACATATATATATTATTTTTAGAGAGAGAAGAGAAGAGAGAAGAGAGAGAAAGAGTTAGAGAGAAAGAGAGATTTAGAGAGAGAAAGAGAGATTTAGAGAGAGAAAGTCTAGAGAGAGGGAGTTTAGAGAGAGAATGAGAATAGGAGAGAGAGTAGAGAGAGAAATAGTAGAGAGAGGAGAGAGAGTAGAGAGAGTAGAGAGAGGGAGAGAGGAACAGCTAAAAAGAGGGAGAAAGAAGCAGGAGAAGAGAGAGATGAGAGAGAGGAGGGTTGGAGAGAAACCGGGAGAGAGAGATGAGAGAGAAAAGAGAGAGGGAACAGTAGGGGCAGCTGCCCCTCGCCCGCGTACATCCTAGGTCAGGGCCTAGGCTGGCTCTGTTGCTCCCTGGCTGTGGCCAGGGAGGCGTAGGAAGCTGCGTCGGCCACCCCAAAAGAGAGGGAGAGGAGAGGGAGGAGAGAAGAAAGAGGAAGGGGATAGAGAGATCTAGTAGAGAGAAGGGAGAGGCGGACTGGCCGGCCATCCTTGCCGGTCAGTGGTCGCCGGTGTTGACTTTGGCCGCCGGCGGTCACCACAGAGAGGGAAAAGGAAAATGGGAAAAAAAAGGAAAAGAAAAGAAAGTAAGAGAAAAGAGAAAAAGGAAAGAGGAAAGAAAGGAAGAAGAAGAGAAAGAAGAAGAAAGGGAAGAAGAAGAGAGGGGGAGGCGCAGGCATGGGTGCTCATCGACGGCGGCGGCGACGGTCTGGTCATCGTCGCCAGGTAGGAGGAGATGAAGAAGAAAAAGAAAAAGGGAAGAAGGAGAAAGAAAAAGAAAAAGAAAAAGAAAAACAAAAAGAAAGGGAAAATGGAGAGATAATGATGGGATAGGGGATGGAATTGGCAGGTGATTGGAGAGGTATGGGGCTGCAGTCGGCAGCACATGGGAGAGGAGAGGAAAAGAAAAGAAAGAAAGAAAAGGGAAAAAAAGAAAATAATATTATTTAAATAAGGTAAAAATTGACTATTTTAGAATTTCTCCGAAAAATTCTCAAAAATAGAAAATATTATTTTAAGATGCCCAGTGAAATCATATTTGTGAAATTCAGTCTGGTTTTCAAATTAAAAATCCTGAAATCTTCTGGCGATACTGGTCGACATCAAAACCGGTGGATTTTCGATAAATTCTGAAAAATCTAAAAAAATATATTTAGATAAAAAAGAGATTTTAAGAAGTAATATGAAAGCTATTTTTAAAAATTAAATTCTATTTCGAAACTAAAAATCTGGGAATCAGTCAGTGATGCCGATAGACACTGCTTTTGAAGATTTTGCAGAATAATTCTGAAAAATTTCAGAAAATCATGAAAAGTCTAAAATATCAGAAAACGATGTTTGAAACTGAAATCGGTCAAATTTGACTACTGAAAAGATCAAATCGAGCGATACACTAGGATCGGGTCCCCGGTCTAGGTCAGGGCTGACTCACGGCTGAGAATCCAGATCTAATACAAAACAATCACACAAATAATCATAAAATAAAAGCAAATAAAAGAACTAAATCAAAGAAATATGATGAAAAAATTAGAATACGTATCTAAGTACGTATTCCAGGAATGGGGTGTTACATTGTAACTACCCAACTCTTGGGTAGCGTTGGTCGACCGGCGATCGACCGACAGGCTAAGCAGGGCTCAGTCGACCAGGTAGTCGATCGGTAGGTGAGTTTTGCCTGGGATGGTCGACCGAGTGGTTGACCGGTGGCTCAATGGTCAGAAATATGACCGTTGGATGGTCGACCGACCGGAAGGTCAAAATTGACCATTTCTGAACCCTAACTGCTATATTCTTGAGAGCTTATAAATAAGGGGTTCTCTTGGGCTGTTTTCTATAAGATTTTTTGAGAGCTTTTCTTTCCATCTTTCAAGTGTTTTGCAGCAAGTTTAAAAGAAAATTTTGTGCCTAAAATCTTTATCTTTATTTGTTTTAAAAGTGTTGGAAAAATCAAAGAAAAGAGAGTCTTTGAGAAATTAGTTTTGATCTTTCTTATAAATCTATTTAGTGTTTTTTCCAAGTATTTTCCTTTGTTATTCTCTTTTTCAAATACTTTATTTTCTCACACTTGAGTTATCATCTCTAATCCTATCTATAGGATCTTGTTTTTGTGAGGAAAATTGTTTGCGGTCTATTGTGACCACAAAGTGTTATTTGTGACCATTGGATCACCAAGATTGTAATCTTTTCTTTGCTTTAGCTTTGTGCCTATCCCTCTTATGTAGAGGTGATTGTGTTTGACCTTTGGCTTTGTTCCTATCCCTCTTGTGTCGAGGTGATTGTGTTTTAGCTTTTTGCCTATCGCTCTTGTGTCGAGGTGATTGTGTTTGAGAGAGGAATAGTGTACTCCAAGTGTAGAGTTGTAATTCCTCAGTGGAGGTCCTTTTGTGGAAGGTCCTGTGTGGACATAGTGAAAATCCTTCTGTGTGAAGGCGGGGACGTAGAGCAGTAGATCGAATCTCGAAACATATTTTGTTGTTTGCGTTTGATCCACTATCTCTGAATTCTTTCTCTCTTATATTTTGCATTGCCTTATATTGCACATATCCATATGCTAGATATAGTTTGTGTGTGCTCATACTTGTGTTGAACCAAGAGAGCTTCATATAGCACCTCAACACTTAATCTAGAAGAATCTTAAGGAGATAGTCCAGAACCCTTCATCGGAAATTCAACTACACTCTTTAGTTACACATAGTGTGTTGCAATTGAGTTTTAAATTTCGCATAATTATCATTAGATTAGCTAGTACACTTATTCACCCCCTCTAGGTTTATTTCAAAAACACATGAGTTATTTAAAAATAAAAGATAGATAAGAGCTTGAAAAAGCTCCCCCGCAAGTTATATTATCTATCAAGTACAACAAAATATTATGACTTTAAATGGATTTGACAATATAAGCAAGTCATACATAAATGCATATATAAAGATGATACCAATATAGAATAATATGCATACATTGCCTACCATCCTTCCAATCCTGCTTTCTTTAAAAACAATATATAAGCATGATAATGAGAATGGATATAAAATACCAAAATAACTGAATAACTCAAATATCTCTTCCCTTTTTTGTCATGCATCAAAAGGGCAAAGACATTAACATAAAAGAGATATAAATTTTAATAATACATGTATAAAAAAATTGAAACAGTTTCAAAACTTATGAATTTATAATACAAACATTTAACCACCACAAATGAATGAAAATATATTATAATCTAGTGGTTTAGTAAAAATATCCGCAAGTTGAAAATCAGTGAAAATATAATCAATTTCAATATCGCCTTTCTCATAGTGATTTCTAAGAAGGTGATATAGAATATCTATGTGCTTGGTCTTTCTATGTTGATTTGCATTTTTGATCATATGAATGATGTTAGTATTATCACAAAATATTTTTAATGTAAATCATAGTTAAGGAGAGTATGTTTCATCCAAAGAACTTGTGCATAACAAGCCCTGGTCGCAATATACTCCGCCTCAGCGGTTGAGAGGGTTGCAGAATTTTGTTGCTTGGAAGACCATGAAACAAGATAATTTTTTAGAAATTGATAAGTACCACTTGTGCTCTTCCTATCTACTCTACAACCGGCATAGTCAGCATCCAAATAACTCATCATGGAAAATTGTCAGATTTTAGGATACCACAAGCCCATTCCAATAGTGCCCTTAAGATATCTAATAAAGCGTTTTACCGCAATTAAGTGAGACTCTTTAAAACAGGATTGAAATCTATCACATAGACACACACTAAATATAATATCCGGCCTACCAACTGTCAAATAAAGTAAACTACCAATCATACTTTTATAAAGTTTAATGTCTACATTTATACCTTGTTCATCCTTGTCAAGCTTTGTTGTAGTGGCCATGGGAGTCTTAGCTTTGCATCTTCAAGCTCAAATCTCTTGATGAGTTCTCTTGTGTACTTGGCTTGATTGATGAAAATCCCATCATTTCTTTGCCTGATTTGGAGTCCAAGGACGTAGTTTAGCTCTCCCATCATAGACATCTTAAACTCGTTCTTCATGCATGATTCAAATTCTTTACAAAGTTTTTTATTAGTGGATCAAAAAATAATATCATCAACATAAATTTGAACAATTAGGATATCACTATCTACATGCTTTATAAACAAAGTGGTGTTAACTTTACATTTAACAAAATCATTTGAAATTGGAAAAATTGAAAGCCTTTCATACCAAGCTCTTGTTTTAAACCATATAAAGCTTTATCAAGTTTGTAAACAAAATCTGGATGTATAGGATCAACAAACCCAGGGGGTTGTTCAACATATACTTCCTCTTCTATAAAACCATTTAAAAATGTACTTTTGACATCCATTTAAAAAAGTTTGAAATCTTTAAAAGAAGTAAAGGCAAGTGTCATCCGTATAGTTTCAAGCTGTGCTACGGGGGCAAAGGTTTTCTCAAAATCAATACCTTCAATTTGGGTGTAACCTTGGGCCACTAGCCTAGTTTTATTTCTAATAACATTATCCGACTTATCTAACTTATTACTAAAGATCCATTTAGAACCAATAGTTAGTCTATCAGAGGGTCTAGGAATAAGATACCAAACTTAGTTGCGCTCAAATTGATTGAGCTCTTCTTGCATTGCAAGCAACCAATATGAATTGACCTCAGCTTCGAGGATTTTTTTGGGTTCAATATGTGAAAAAAAGCAAAATGCCCACATAAATCATGGAGTTTGGATCGAGTAGTTATCCTCTTGGATACATCACCTATGATGAGGTCCTTAGAATGATTTGAAACAAATCTCCAATTCTTTATAAGTACTTGTGTTGGCTCCACTTTAACCTCTTGAACTTCACCTTATTCATCAATCTTTGGCTTTTCTTCTTTTATAGGTGAGTTCTTCAAGGTTATCTTCTCTATGTCTTCACCTAAGAAATCAATCTCTACAATATTCTTCACAAAACTATTAGATTCCTCAAATTTGACATATAAAGATTATTTAATAGTTAAAGTAGATCTATTTGACACTATATAGGCCTTACTAATATTTGAATACCCAACAAATATGGCTTCATAAGATTTGACATCAAAATTTTCTAAATTATCTTTAGTGTTTAAAATAAGGCATTTACAACTAAAAACTTTAATGTAAGAAATATTAGGTTTTCTCAAATAGTAAATTTCAAATGAAGTTTTAGAAGTATTTTTACAAAAATAAATTCTATTCAAGATGTAATATGATGTGTTTACGGCCTCGGCCCATAAATATTGAGGGAGTTCATATTCATTTATCATTGTCCTAGTCATTCTTGAAGGGTACGATTCTTCCTTTCAACGACTCCATATTGTTGTGGAGTTCTAGGACATGATAGTTCATGTTTGATTTCATGTTCTTCACAATAAGTGATGAAGGAATAAATAATAAATTCACCACCTCTATCACTTCTTATGTGTAAAATTGGAAAATCTTTTTCTTTTTCAACTCTTTTTCTAAAAATGTGAAAAAACTTGATCTTTGTGTTCTAAAAAGAAAACCCATGTAAAATGAGAAAAATTGTCAACCAAAACAATGACAAAACGATTTTCACTTAGAGTTTTAGTTTTAGTTGGATCAAACAAATCCATGTGAATTAACTCCAAAGGTCTTGATGTCATGATATTCTTGATAGTTTTGAAAGAGGACTTGGTTTGTTTCCAAGGTTGGTACGCATCGTAAATGCGGTCCTTTTCAAACTTCAAATAAGGAATACTTTTCATTTTGTTGTTAATTCTAGATAGATGGTCAAACGAAACATGGCTTAGTCTCCTATGCCACAACCAAGAATCTTCATTAAAGGGATTTAAATATGTTGCATTGCATTATAAATTTAACATATCAATCATATACACATTATTTTCACGAAAATCAGAAAGTACACATGCATTGATTTGTTTATCTAAAATATTGTAAGCTAAATCATCAAAAATCACTTTAAAACCTCTATCACAAAGTTGACTAATACTCAAGAGATTATGCTTAAGACCATCAACTAAAACAATATTTTCAATTAAGAGAGATGAGCCAATTTTAATATTATTAATACCGATAATTTTCCCTTTGAGATTATCTTCGAAGGTGACAGTGCTATCTTTATGGTACCTTGATAGGGTTGTAAAATTGTTGATATCCCAAGTCATATGTCTTAAACAACCACTATCAAGATACCACCGCTCCCTACGTCTTGGAGCCTTGGTGTGTACCTACATCAAGTAACGAATTGGTTGATTTTAGTACCCAAATTTTCTTAGGTCTTATAATTTCAGCATTTCGAACCCAAATGTGATCATTAGATGCATTTATTCTATCAAAGCAAAATTTGGCTAAGTGACTTTTTCGGTCACAATAAGTGGATGAATAAACTCTATCATATATAAAAGCATGGTGGGAGTCTGGGGTGTAAACATATTTTGTGTGTGTAGTATGTCTAGCATGATGTGTATATATATGTTGTGATTTAGGAGTGTGGGTATGTGTAGTATGATGAGCATGTATGGTATAAACATGTTTCTTTGGAGTATATTTCTTAAAAAACATTGCCTCCAACCTAGCTATATCAAACTCACATTTCTTAACACGTCTTCTAAAGAGTTAATTTTATTTTTTAGAATAGAAATCTCATTTTTACCAATTAATGAAAATTTTACTTTACATAAAATTTTATATGCATCAAAATCTTTTTGTGTGGACATGAGTGTGGAAGATAAATAATCTTTTTCTTTAGAAAGAATAACAATTTTATTTTGAGGGATTTCATTTTCCTTTTCATTTTTAAATACTTCTTTTTTAAGGAAATCATAGTTATTAGACAACTCTTCAAAAGTTTCACCCAATTCATTCATAGTTAACTCACAATCATCAAGTGAGAGTTCGGATGTTACCTTAAGTGTGTTATCATTAGCCATAAAACACACATGCGTCGTATCCACTTTGTCATCGGTTTTACTCTCTGAGTCCCACTTAGCCTTGAGAGCCTTCTTTTGTAAGGCTTTTTGGAGGTTGAAGGTTTACTTTTGATTTCCGGACAGTCTGTAACCATGTGGTCCGGCTTCCGACAATTGTAACATATGATTTTCTTGTCTTCTTTCTCTTGCCATCTTCTTCTATTGTTAAACTTGAACTTGTTGTACATCCTTCTAACATTTTTCACTAGGAGGGAGAATTATTCATCATCCTCTTCTTCTTCATCATCATCGGAGATTGTAGGAGTGGTTTTAATAGCGATCATCTTCTTCTTTTGTGGTGCCATCTCTTCCCTTGACTTTCCCTCCATTTCATGGGTCTTAAGCTTTCCTATAAAACCGATGAGCTCCATCTCTTCTTTGTCGTTTAGCTACCTTCAATGTAGTAACCTTGACTCTTATGAGGGTGGAAGAGCCCGAATGATCTTCTTTACTTTTTGATCATTGTCAATGGTATCACCTAAAGAAGTAAGACTATTAGTTATTTTAGTAAATCTTGTTACTTTGTCATCAATGGTGTCATTATCATGCATGGTGAAATTTTCATATCGGGAATGTAAGAGATCAATTTTTGCTCTCTTGACTTGTGACGTTCTCCTCTTGTGTGACTACTAGGTGTGTCCAAATCTCTAGGCGGATTTGCAATGGATGACCATAGCAATATCGTCATCGTTCAAAGCTTGAAGCAATGCATAACGTGCCTTAGCATTTGCACCAAAATCCTTAGTGGCAATGTTGGACAAGTATCCTCATCACTAATGGGTACACTAAAGGGTTTAGTCCCCACTTTTGCAACTCAGCTTTCTAAGGATTGCAAAAATACGGTCATCTTAACCTTTCATATAGGAAAGTTAAGGCCATCAAACTTGCGAGGGGTCTTAATTCCTTCAGCCATTTTTACTAAAGTAGATGAAAATAAAATTGTGAAAGAAGTGATTAGCAATTAGGATCTCTCTAAGATTGTTAAGCCAAAAACTAGAGACCAAGACTCTGATACCAATTGAAATACACCTAGAGGGGGGTAAATAGGTGTTTTATTAATCAAATGTTATTTTAAAATACTTATGATGAAATATGCAAATAGTCACTCAAAATAAGAATTGAAGCTGAATTTCCCATAAAGGGCTCTAGAACTTCTCCTCTTTGATTCCTCTAGATAATAAGTTGAGGTGCTCAATTGCCTCCTTGTTGAAATTAGTATAGGCTGATAGTGAAAGAAATGAATGAAATGCAAGCAATAGATTAAGCAAGATGAACAACTACACAAGTATGAAATGTAAAAAGCAATAGAGAGTAAGACACAAGCAATCGTAAACACAAGAAAATTGTTCTGAGGTTCGAACCACCGCTCTACGTCCCCGCCTTCACCACTATAAAGGATTTCACTATCCTCTAAGGAATCTTTCACAAAGGGATTACAACTTGGTCTACACAATACCGGAGTACACAACTTCACCACACAAAGCCAATTGAGGTTACAGATGATCCAACAAGATCACAAATACTATCTCTTATAACTTCCTATAGAGTAGGATATGAAGTGTAGCTCAAGAAGTTAAGTGAGAGAACAAATTCAGTTAGAAAGATGTGAAGAGCTTTAAAAACAATTGAAAATAGCTTTGGAAAGAAAGAACATGAAGATTGGAAGGTAGAAAAACTTTTCTCTTTTGAAACAAATTTGAAATCTTGTAAACTTGTGTAAACTTCTTGTATAAAAACCAAAACCACTGACTCATATATATCGATAATGAATAAATATCATTTGTAAATCATAACTGGTCATTTGGGTGTGTTTAGATACTTGGGAACCAAAAATAACCATCAGAGTTCACTAAAAACAAAACAGATCCAAAAACTAGCTGTTATAGCTATCTGGCAGGCTGTCGATCGACCGACCGGTCGACCGACAGCTCATCCATAAAAGAGTCGTTGGGTCCGATCGACTAGCCGGTTGACCACTCAGCCGTTCAAAAGCAAAAACCAAAATGTCGACCGACCAGGTCGGTTGACCGACCCTAACTGAGAGTTAGGGTCTCTCAGTCGGTTGATCGCAAGGGTTAGCGGTCGACCGTTTTGGCTTGAAATGATTACCGGTCGATCGTCCGGTCGACCGTTCTGGCCTGAAACAGTTTTCTGGACATATTTTGAGTTTCAAACATTTTTCAAAAATATTTGTGTTGGTTTATGGGTAGTGTAGCAATGTATAGGTGATAAAATACATGTTCTAAACTTATTATAAAATTTTGAAAAAATTATGAGACGTGTGTCAAAACCAAGCATGCAAAATATCAATACTATCAAAACTTGTATTTTTCGAAAGTGTATTTTGTGTGCGTAACTTCTTCAGCATCACAACTATATTCTACACTTTAACAAACTAATATCTTATAAGGCTCTAGGTGACTACAAGATCTTCAACCGGGTTTCTCTATTACTAACGTCAAGTGCTTTGAGCTTCAATCCCATATTTGAATCTTCTTGAGTCTTCAATACCTTCCTTTAGAGGAAGAAAACCCCATGAATCCTTAGAACCCAAATATACTTAAACACTTGAACTTGATTAGTACTAAATAACTACATGTATTTTATTGTCATCAAAATCATAAAACCGGGTGATTGTAACCTTAGGTCAACAGAGTTTTCTTTCATCGTTTTCCTTCTTTTCTTTACTTTGTTTTAAAAACTAATTTAAAACTCCTTTATCATTTTTCTATTGTTGTTTTTCGCTCTTTCTTTTTTCACCTTTGTTTTCATCTTCTTCACAATAAGTTTTATCTTTTTTCTATTTTGTTTTTAAACCCGCTTTCTAAATCACTTCACTTTCTATTTCATTTCTCTTTTCTTGTTTTCTTTACTGATTCACAACCACTCCTCTATTATTTTCACTTCGCCGATTTTATTGCCTTATACACCTATCAATTCTAGTTTTTGTTTCTTTTTTTTCTCTTTCTTTAACAAAGAACTTGTTAACATACAACGTGAATGGACTGTTAATGGTTTTATCTCCTTCCGTCCCTGCGGATTCGACCCGTATAGCCATCATGCTATAACAGAAGTATAAAGGAAGACAAAGCACTCACACTTTTATACTGATTTCAAAATACACATTTTCAAGTACTAGTTTTACCCCGATTAAAAAGAAAACTGTGGCATTGTCGGGGACGGGAATGGATTTGATTTCACATTTTTGTTAATATTTTCTTCTCTATTTTGATATGCAAGGCAATTTTAACAGAAATTAAGCACTGTAGAAAGCTAAGCTTGCTTGCATCTCCCTGCTCAAGAAAGCAGGGAGCTGTTGGTCATATATTTGTCGTGAAAACGCTTTAAAGTTACGAAAACGCGACATTTTGTTTAGATCTTGGCCCTATGTTTTGCAGGCTGCTTCTAAATTTTATAAATTTGTAATTTCTGCTGTTATTTATTTGCTTTGATTGCCTACAAATTGCAATAATTAAGAACTAAAATCAGTAATTGAATGGTTTTAGTATGGTTTAGACATTTGTATTTAGACACGTGTCAATTCAATTCCAATATACTGTATTTTGTTCAATTGTTGTGACCTGAACTGAGGTGTACATATGACATTGCATATAGCATAGGATAAACATGTGGGTGATTTTCTCGCTTTGTGTGTTATTCTTGTCTATATTACACACTTGCCCAAATTTGACTTAAGGGTATAACTTGATACAAGAAAGGTGGAGAAGTTATTTCCCTTCCTTAACCCAAAAACCAGCCCCCCACTCACACAAACCAAGCCTAAAATAAAAATTGATAGACGTTGGCCCCTAAAGACATCTCAAAGTCATTAATAGATTGACCAAGGGTGAAACATATAAGAATCATACTCTTATGAAATCAGTGTCTAAGGTTGGTGATTAAGAGGTTAAGCCTTGAAGATCCGGTCGTTTGGCGTAATTAAGACCCGTTGCTTATTCACGGATACCTCCCACCGCATTTTGCCCATACCTGACTGATTAGCTTGTAGTTAAGTTCATACAATAACCTCCCATAGGTAATCGACCAGTTAGGAGTCGTCTAGGTCTAGGTCAAGCATAGTATAGGCTTGGTTTTGATTTGTTTGTTTGTTTGTTTGTTTGCTTTCTTTTTTATTTGTGTTTGTGTGTGAAATGGATTTGAACAAAAATAATTTTTTCAGTCTTAAATATGAATTCATATTTCACACTGACCTCATTTAACTTGGAAAACTCCAACCCGGCTTTAAATAACATGAACCAATCGAATAGGCCGGATTGGATTTATCCAACTCAGTATAACCTATACCTCCAATCTTATGACCAAAATTTTCAAAATAATTTTCTCTCGTCATAGAGTCAATGGGAATTCACCTCCTCCGAGTCAAATTTTTAATCTCCTTGTCCATAATTTGACAATTTACACAATATTCATTTCTTGATTTTTGCTTCCCATATTCCTTTTCTAGAACTATCAGTTGAAGAAAAATCTGAGTTAGAAAAGAGTATGGAAGCCATACAAGTCATAATTGAGTCCCAACAAAACAAGCTCAATTCACAAACTTTTCCACATCATACTTCATATATTCCTTCTCTATAACAACTCATAGAAGAAAAATCTGAGTTAGAAAAGAGTATAGAAGCCATGCAGGAGGTCGAACGAAAATTTTAGGAAATGCTGGCCTCCCCAATTTCACAATATTTTTAAGAGTCATACTCAGTCTTATCTCTTCAAAATGACCAATTATCAGTCTTGGACATGAGTATAGAACTCTTGTGTGAGTCCGAGTAGCAATCTTAAAATTTGATGGACTCACCGTTTCACCAAAATTTCCAAAATCAACCTTCATACCCATCTTTCAAGCCCAATCGCGCAACAAAATGATGAACCAATCGACTTTGAAAAGATGATTGAACTAATGACTCAAGTTCAAACAGCTCATAGTCAGGAATTAGATATAATCGTCAATGCACTCCATTCTCACTCTTTGACCATTCCTGACATCGCTAACCATTCTGTTAGGACCCAAGAATCATATTGTTTTGAAAACCAAGATTCATACTCATTATCAGTTCAAAATGAAAACCCGTCAATCTTGAAAAAGAGTATGAAATTCTTGAGTGTGACTGAGCAACAATCTCATACCTTGTTGGACTAACCATTTTTTAGAATCAAGTTTTACATACTTCTTTTTCAGAACATCCAATTGTAAAAAAATCTATCCTAGAAATGAGTATAGAAGCCTTGCGTGAGTCTGAACAGTAATCTCAAGATTTGATGGATCACGATTTCACTATAATTTTGAAAATCAACTTCCATGCTCACATTCTCAAGAAGAACCGATTGCAAAGAGTATAGGAGACATGATTCAGACCCAAAATTCTGTTACCCAGCCTATCAGTAGATTAGATTTAATATTGAGCGAATTGATCAATAGGAGGGAGGGAATTCTCTCTTGACAACCTTTGACCAATCCTTCTATCTCTAACTCTATCGAGTGGACCAAAGAATCATGTTGTTTTGAAAATCAAGATTCAATTTCAGCATGCCCATTTGAAGTTGACCAAGATCAAAATTTTGAGAACCACATTGACAGCAAGTTATCCCTTTTCTGAAATTAAACTTGAGCCTGAATGTGATCCAGGACCTCAATTTGGCAATTTAATGCAACTTCTTGACTCAATAATAACTCCGGTGTCTTTACTTGATTTTAATCCTTTTTTCGAGTCAATATTGGATCCTGTACCAGTTCACTGTGAAATTGAATCACCAATCTTTTTATGATTAGCATATTGAATTTGACCAATACATAACTTTAAAGAGTCTCATTGACAAATTAGCAAGTTCTCATTTTTATGAAATTAAACTCAATCAAGAATGTAACCCAGATTCTCAAATTTGTGATCCAGTTCAAATTTCTGAATCAATATTGACTGCTATTTTGTTACCCAACTTGAGCAACATTCTAGAGTCAATTTTGATTCACATATCTATCATTCTTGAACTTGAATCACTAATGTTAGAAAGTCACATTCCATTGTGAGAAAATTAATGTAGACTAGAGTTTCAATTTCTTAATTTGGACCCACTTCCTGAACAAATCTTAACTCCTGATTCTTTACTTGATTTAAGTCACTTTCCTAAGTCAGTGCTAGTTCCTATACTTCCTGAGCCCAAATCAATCATTCTATCTTTTCATACTCTATTTTGGGACAAAGGTGTTGTTAAAAATAACTCTGAAATTATTTTTAAAATTTGGAAATTAGATGGGGTAAAATTCCTAATAAAATCATCCATGTTCACATCATAGTTATGGGTTATATTAGAGAGATCATGATCGGGGCGGAACCAAGCACCTGAAAATGTGTATGTTGAAATCAGTATAATTATGTATGTGTGCTAATGTTCTCTCGATACTTCTGTTATAGCATTGGCGCAACGGGTCAAATTCATAGGGATGGGAGGCGATAAAAGCATTAACAGTTTATGTCCACATCGGTTGTTAACAAGTTCTTCTTTGTTAAAGAATGAGAAAAAAGAAAAGTAAAGAAATCCAGAAGTGATAGGTGAAGAAGGCGAAAAAATGGCGATGTGAAAATAAAAGAAAAGAGGTTTTGAAAACAAAAAGAAGATGAAATAAAAGTGAACTAAGAAGTTGGTGAAAACATTGATAAGAAAATGATAAAAAGATTTTGAAAATTATTTTTAAAACAAAGTAAAAAGAAAGAAGAGAATTATAAAAGAAAACTCATGGCTACTAACCACTAATTGCTCCACTAACTATGCTAACCTCTTAATGATAGTTGTCTTACATGGATCCTTACCATCACTAGTCTTTGGCTTCAAGAGACGATTCAAAGCATGGCAGATAAGATTGTTCATCAATATCCAAACCACACATCCATACCACACAACAAATTGTAAGGTACTATTAGATCATTAAAACCAGTTAGAGGTGAGCATGAAATAAAAAAGACATTGCAAATTAGCTTGTTAGTGGGTTAGTGTTAGAATGTTAGAATGTTAGAATCCATCATCATGAGCCATCAATGGCTCTTGCAAGAGCAAGGCTTGTAGAGGCTACTAGATTCATGTGAATTATCAAGTTAAAGGTTAGCTAGTTAGTGGTTAGTAGTTAGATTATCATGAGAAGAAAAACTAGCTAATTATCATATAGAAGATGTAGAAAATTACAATGGAAAAGTAAGGAGACACCTCTACATAGATTGTCACTATCTATTACATCAATGTCTCTCTATCTCTCTCTAAATCATCTCAGCCCTACTACAAGATCTAAAACAAAATGAAAATACAAAAGAAAAGAAAAGAAAAGAAGAACATCTACACTACACTAAAAGAGAGAAAACCTAGCCTCCTCGCTGATCTACTTGCGTCTCAGATCTTTGCAGGGATATTTATAGGCATAGAAAGGAACTGGAAGGCAAGACGAAGCCACACATCAAAAATCGACGTGTGGGCCCACAAAAATGCCACGTTTCTATGGCATTTTAGCTGCAAAATTAGGGTTGATTGCCCTAGAATTTTGGTCACATAGTTCGTCTGGCTTCTAGCACCTTCTTTATGTATCTGGTTTTGCAATATTTGGACGCGTATATCTCCAGATATATCTTCAAATATGGGATCTAATGCATTTTCTAGAAGCATTCTAGCTTGGCCTCTAAGAAATCCAGATTAATTACCCAAAATGGATATAATTAAGCTCTTATTACCCCTATGCCTTTGAACTTTTGATTATTTGCAAAAAGATCAAAACACAGTTTAGAAACGATATTTTATTCATAACTTGGTAGGAAAATGTGATATAAAAGTGTAAAATTGTAGACTATTCAATTCACACCTCCACACTTATCTTTTGCTCGTCTCGAGCAAAATAAGAAAAAGAAAAACTATACTATAAATGTTATTACACCACTTTCGCGGGTGACGAGATTGCATTGAGCATGTGCAACAGGCCGTTAAACCTCTAGGTTACCCTTAGAGGAGTGTTGTCTCCTGAGGGTTTTCAGCGGATCACACCCACTAAATCTATAAGAAAAAAATGTTAGTGTTTTGAAAAGCATTTTGAAAGAGATAGACAAGTTTTCGAAATATTTATGCAAAAATTTAAGCGATCTAAGATCATAAGTCCACCAAAAATTATTCTCCTTTAAACTTAGTCTATATGCAAGATTTTGTTTTCAATTAAGGTAAGAATTCAAATTTGGATATGATATTTTATCCTTCATAAAACCGAGATAATATGCACTTTGTGATAGTGAAGATTTCTAGGATTTCAACTCTAATCATCAAGTCATTTATTTATATATATCTTTCTTTTTTCTTCCCTTAGTTTTTTAGGCCTTCTAACTTACCCGGGTAGTGAGCCTTTCACTGATGACTCCAAGACCAGACGGTCTTCGGGCACCAGATGAGTAAACATCCCTCGGGTTTAAGGACTCGAGTAACAAGGCCACAAAACTAAGGAGGATTATTTGTTTCTTTGACCACCATTAGACGTGAATAATCATGCTTCTTGAGGCATAGTTATCCAACTTAATAAGTGAGTTTTTTTTTATATACCATAAATTTATTTTTGATTTATGACATTTTAGGCCTTTGTTTTCATCCCAAAAATGTGTAAGTGTGAAGTGCATACTATTTAAGGCAAAAAATTCAAGATAAATTTATCTTTTCAATCTTTCTTACTTAGCCTATAATCTTAAAAATGATCCATTATTTCGATTAGGTTTAAGATATTATAATTAAGGTTTTCTTAGTTTCTAAGATCATCTTAATTTTCTTAAAAATAGATTAAAACTTCGTGTCTTGTTTCAAAAAGTTTTTAAAGAAAGAGAAAATCCTTGGAAAAATTCCATACAAAAAGGAAGAATTCGAAGAATATCCTAAAAGAAGTGAAAAAGAAAGAAAATCTAAAAACTCTATATTAGTAAACCCTCCCCCACAATTATCTCATGCATTGTCCTCAATGTATCGTGAATGTATGTATGCATGAAATAAATAGAGAGAGAAGGAAAAATCATCTCAAGGTGGTGGTTCCGGTGGTGGTCTGATTGGTCCACAAAATGCAACCCAATCCAATTTACGTGTAGTTCAGAAGAACCCACCAGAGCACTCTATAATACAACCCACTATTATGATGTAAATATGGATGATTTTTATTAAGAATTTTACCCCATCTAATTTTCAAAATTTCAAAATAACTTCAAAGTCAATTTTATCAACACCCTTATTCCAAATGGAGTGTGAAAAGATGGAACGATTGATTTAGACTTAGGAAGTACAAGAACTACCACTGACTCAGGAATTTGACTTAAGTCAAGTAAAGGTTCAGGAGTCAAAATTAGTTCAGGAATCGGGTCCCAATCAAGAAGTTGAAATTCTAATCCACATTCATTTCTCTACAACAGAATGTGACTTTCTAAGATAGGTGATTCAAGTTCAAGAATGACAGATATGGGAATCAAAACTGACTCTAACATGTTGCTCAAATCGTGTAGCAAAACAGGAATCAATATTGATTCAGGAAGTTGGACTGGATCACAAACTTGAGGATTGAAGTCATATTTGAGTTCAATTTCTTTAAAAGGAAAACTTTCAAATTTGTTAATGAGACATTCAAAAGTATGAAACTGGTCAAGTTCAAGTTGTTGATCATAAAAGATTGGTGATTCAATTTCATGATGGATTGGTATAGGATCCAATGTTGACTCAAAAAAAGGATTGAAGTGAGGTAAAGATATGATCAGGAGAAAACCGTGCACAAAAAGTGTATGTTTTGAAATTGATATTTAAAGAGGGTGTGCTTTGGCTTCCTCGATATTTTCGTTATAGCATAGAGGATAAAACGAGTCGAATCCACAAGGACGGGAGGTGATAGAAATTTTACCGGTTGATTCACATGTGTGTTAAAAATCTTCAATGTTTGAAAGAATGAAAAGAAAGGAAAACAAAGAATGGAAAAGAGAAGTACGGTGAAACACGAAGAAGTGGGAAACATAGAAAAGAAGATATTTGTGATTTTTGAATTTCTAAAACAAAGTAAAAAAGAAAGAAAACCCCTGGCTACTAACTACTAATGACTTCACCAACATGCTAACCTCTTAGTGATAGTTGCCTTACATGTATCATTGGCCATCACTAATCCTTGGTTCAAGAGCGTTTCAAAGTATGACGCATACGATAACTTTCACATCCAAACTTAACAAAACAAGTTCAAGCTACACTTAAACCATCAAAACTAAATAAGAGTAAGCATAGAGTAAAGTAATGTTAGCTTGTTAGAGAGTTAGGATGTTAGAGTATTAGATCCATCATCATAAGCCACCAATGGCTCTTGCAAGAGCAAGGCCAAGTAGAGGCTATTAGATTCATGTAGATTATCAAGTAAGAAGTTAGCAAGTTAGTGGTTAGTAGTTAGTTGCCATGAGAGAGAAGATTAGCTAAACATGTAATAGGAGTTAGAGAAGAAGTAAATATAGATAAAGGAAGAATCTTTCATAGAGTGTCAACCTCCATTATAAGAACTTTCTCTTCTATCCTATGATCACTCTCTTTCCTATTACAAGATCTATCAAAATGGAAAATACAAAAGAAGAAGAAGAACAACTAATCTAAACTACCCTAAACTACAACATGGAGAAGAAACTACCCTAACTCTTTGTATATATCTTTGAAGAAGAACCCCAGGGGGTATTTATAGGCACTAGGGGAAGGGGGCCAGGGGGACAACCTCTGGCCCAAAGTACGGGCATGACCGCGCCCGTTCAGCCGCAAAAACGCGGCCATAATCGCGTTTTCTCGGCTTTTCTAGAGCTACGCGTGCAGCGCTTTCTGCCGCGCGTTGTCCCATTTGTCCCCTGTCAGTTCCAGGTCCCAGTTTATGGTTTTGAGCCCCTGGTTTTGACGAATCAGCTCTCCAAAGTCAATGGCTATATTATAGGCCTTTAATCACCCATTAAATGGTGATTTAGGGTGTTCTTCTTCATTGCACACCATGGACCTAGAAACATGCAAGAGAGGTGTTATTAGCAGAATTTAATATTAAATAAATATGAAGATGTGGTATGAAGCATGCAGTTTTAGAGACTAATTAAGATACCAGAGTTAACATTGAATCAAGAAGTAGAATTGAAGTACGAGGTTCATGATCACATTCATTTTCAAGTTTAATTTCAGGAAAGGGATAACTTGCCACCATGTCAATGTGTTCCTCAAGAATTTGATTTTGGTCAACTTCTAATGGGTGTGCTAAAATTGAATCTTGGTTTCCAAAATAACAAGTGTTCAGGGTCAAATCAATAGAGTTAGAGATATTGAATTAGTCAAAGGTTGATAAGAGAGAGTTTTCTCATTACTATAAATGTTGACCAATTGACTCAATTGTGTTTCCAGCCTATGATAGATGGGACAGAAGACTTTTGAATCTGTAGCGCGGACTCTTACAAGATTTCTATACTCTTTTCTATATATGATGTTTCTTCAAGTTGATGTTCTAGAAAAGAAATGTAAGAATCTTAGTTTTGGAAAATTTGTGAAGAGTGTGAGTCTAGCATGTTTTGAGATTGTCGCTCGGACTCACGCAAGAGTTCCTTAGTCAATTCCAAGATGGACGTTTAATCATTTTGAAGATGTGGGAATGAGTAAGACTCTTGAAAAATTGTGAAATTGGGGAGGCTAACATTTTCTGAAATTGTCGCTTGGCCTCTTGCATGTTGGCTTCTATACTCTTTTCTAACTCAGATTTTTTTCTATGTGTGGTTCTAAAAAAGGAGTATAGGAAGCAAAATTAAGGAATGAATATTGTAAAATTTAAGGAAATTATGGGCAAGGTGGTTGAAAATTTGACTCGAGAGAGGTGAATCCCCATTGACTCTGTGAGGAGTTGAAATTATTTTTAAAATTTTGGTCATCAGATGGACGGTATAGGTTACATTGAGTCGAGTACATCCAATCTAGATTATTTTCCTGGTTCATGTTTTTCAAAGCTGGGTTGGAGCTATTCGATAATGAGGTTGATGTGAGTATAGATTCATATTATGATTGAAAAATTATTGTTGTTGAATTCCATTTCATAAACAATCATAAATAAAAAGAAAAAAACAAACAAACAAATAAAAATAAAGAAAAAATCAAAACCAAGCTTATAGTTGGGTTGACCTAGACCTAGACGACTCCTAACTGGCGATTTCCCAGGGGAAGTTGTTATATGAACCCCCAGGTAGGGGTAAAATATGGTGGAGGTATCCGTGCGTAAGCAATGGACCTTAATTACGCCAAACTACGGTATCATCAAGGCGTAAACTCTTAATCCCTAACCTTAGACACCGATTTAACAAGAGTAAGATTCAAAACAAGTTTCACCCTCAATCAATATCTTAATGAGTCTGAGATGTCCTTGGAGGCCAACGTCTATCAATTTTATTAGGGTTTGGGTTGTGTGAGTGGGGAGGTGATTTTGGGCTAAGGAAGGGTGATGAACTCCCCACCCTATCTTGTATTGGGTTTTGCCCTTAATTTCAATTCATGCAAGTGTGCAATATAGACAAGAATATAACACTAAGCGAGTAAATCACCCACGTGTTTGTCCTATACTATATGCAATGCCATATGTATACCTCAGTCCAGATCACAACAACAGAACAAAATACAGTATATTAGATTTGAATTTTGACACGTGCCTAAATGCAAATATCTAAACCATTTTAAGGCGTCCAATTATTGTATTTTAGTTCTTTAATTATTGAAGTGTGTAGGCAATCAAAGTAGATAATTAGCAAAAGAATACAACAATATATGCAACTTGCAAATTTCCTGCAAAAGACAAAGCACAATTGCCACAAAATTGCCGCATTTTCGCGGCTTTTCTTTGATTTTCGCATCAAAGTTTTAGAAGCAAGCTGTCTACTTTCTAGAGCAGGGAGAGGCAAGCAAGAGTAGACTTTTGCAATGTAAAAATTCTGTAAAAATTGGCCTGCACGCCAAACAGAGAAGAAAATGTTAACAAAAACGTGAAATCAAAACCATTCCCGTCCCCGGAAACGATGCCAAAATTTGATCGAGGCGGAACCAAGCACTTGAAAATGTATATGTTGAAATCAGTATAATTATGTATGTGTACTAATGTTCTCTCAATACTTTCATTGTAGCATTGGCTCAACGAGTCGAATCCACATGGACGGGAGGCAATAAAAGCATTAACAGTTTATGTTCACGTCTGTTGTTAACAAGTTCTTCTTTTTTAAAGAATGAGAAAAAAGAAAAGAAAATAAATCCAAAAGTGATAGGTAAAGAAGGCAATAAAATGGCGATGTGAGAATAAAAGAGAAGAGGTTTTGAAAAATAAAAAGAAGATTAAACAAAGGTAAACTAAGAAGTTGGTAAAAACATCGATAAGAAAATGATAAAAAGATTTTGAAAATTATTTTTAAAACAAAACAAAAAGAAAGAAGAGAACTATAAAAGAAAATTCATATCTACTAATTACTAATTGCTCCACTAACTTTGCTAACCTCTTAGTGATAGTTACCTCGCATGGATCCTTGGCCATCACTAGTCCTTGGCTTCTTGAGACGATTCAAAGCATGGCACATAAGATTGTTCATCAACATCCAAATCACACATCCATAGTACATAATAAGTTGCAAGCTACTATTAAATCATCACAACCAGTCAGAGGTGAGCTAAAATAAAGAAGACATTACAAGTTAGCGTGTTAGTGGGTTAGATGTTACAATGTTAGAATCCATCATCATGAGCCATCAATGGCTCTTGCAAGAGTAAGACCTTGTAGAGGCTACTAGATTCATGTGAATTATCTAGTAAGAAGTTAGCTAGTCAGTGGTTAGTAGTTAGATTATCATGAGAAGAAAAACTAGCTAATCATCATGTAAAAGATGTAGAAAATTACAATGGTAAAGAAAGTAGACACTTCTTTAAGAATTGTCACCATCTATTACATCAATATCTTTCTATCTCTCTCTGAATCATCTCAGCCCTACTACAAGATTTAAAACAAAATGAAAATACGAAGAAAAGAAAAGAAAATAAGAACACCTACACTACACTACGCGAAAAGAGAGAAAACCTAGCTTCCTCGCTGATCTGCTTGTGTCTCAGGTCTTTGCAGGAATATTTATAGGCATAGGAAAGATCTGGAAGGCGAGATGAAGTCATACGTTAAAAATCAACGCGTGGGCCTGATCGGGGGAAAACCGCGCACAAAAAGTGTATGTTTTGAAATTGATATTTAAAGCGTGTGCTTTGGCTTCCTCGATACTACCGTTATAGCATAGAGGCTAAAACGAGTCGAATCCATAAGGACGGGAGGCGATAGAAGCTTACACGGTATGTTCACGTGTATGTTAACGGTTCTTCAAAGTTTTAAAGAATGAAAAGAAAAGAAAACAAAGAATGAAAGAGAAGTACGGTGAAACACAAAGAAGTGGGGAACATAGAAAAGAATATGTTTGTGATTTTTATTGTATTTCTAAAACAAGTGAAAAAGAAAGAAAACCCACGGCTACTAACTACTAATGACTCCACCAACACGCTAACCTCTTAGTGATAGTTGCCTCACATGTATCGTTGGCCATCACTAGTCCTTGGTTCAAAAGCTTTACAAAGCATGGCCCATATGTAACTCATCACATCCCAACTCAACACAACAAGTGCAAGCTACACTTAAACCATCAAAACTAAAAGTAAGCATGGAGTAAAGTAATGTTAGCTTGTTAGTGGTTAGGAAGTTAGAGTGTTGATCCATCATCATGAGCCATCAATGGCTCTTGCAAGAGCAAGGCCAAATCGAGGCTATTAGATTCATGTGGATTATCAAATAAGAAGTTAGATTCGTTGGTGGTTAGTAGTTAGTTGCCATGAGAGAAAAGATTAGCTAAACATGTAAAGAAGTTAGATAGAAAATAAAGAAAGGTAAAGAGAACACCTTTCATAGCTTGTCACCTTCTATTACAAGCACTCTTGTATTCCACTCATGTATCACTCTTTCTCCTAATACAAGATCTAAAATAAATGAAAAATATAAAGAGGATGAAGAAGAACTAACCAACCTAAACTAAACTACAATATGAAATGAAAACTACCCTAAAACTCTGTATATCTTCAACTCTCGAGCCCAGGGGGTATTTATAGCCACCAGGGAAGGGGGCCAGGGGGACAACCTCTCGCCCAAAATGCCGGCGCGGTCGCGCCCGTATAGCCGCGAAAACGCGGCCTAGGCCACGTTTTCGCGGCCATACGGTGGCCACGTGCGCGACGCTTTGAGCCGCGCGCTGTTCCTTCTGTCCCTTGTCAGCATTGGTTCCCTGTTTCTGGTTTTAGGTCCCTAATTTTGACAGAATCAGCCTCCTAGGTCAATGGCTATCTTTTAGACCTTTAATCACCCATTAAATGGTGATTTAGGGTCTTCTTCTTCATTGTACACCATAGACCTAGAAACATGCAAGAGAGGTGTTATTAGTAGAATTTAATATTAAATAAATATGCGGATGTGATAAAATTTTGCAAAATTAGAGACTAATCACACCCCCACACGTATCTTTTTGCTCGTCCCGAGCAAAACAAAAATAAGAAAGTTATTACACCATTTTCGCAGGTGACACGATTGCACTGAGCATGTGCAACAAGCATTTAATCCTCTAGGTTTCCCCTACAGGAGGAGTTTTGTCTCCTGAGGGTTTTCAGCGGATTACACCTACAAAATCCATAAAGAGCGAAATCAAATATTAGTATTTTGGAAACACATTTTTGAAATAGAGAAAAGTGTTGAGGTATTTTTGCGAAAATATAAGTGATCCAAGGTCAGAGGTTAACCAGAAATTGTTCTTTCTTAAACTAAGTCAAAATGCAAAAAAAATCTTATTATAAATTAAATGTAAGAATTTAAAATTGAATTAACTCTTTGATCTTTCATAAAACTCTTAGAAAAATGTGCACTTTGTGAACAGTGAAGGTTTTTAGGATATCGACTCTAACTTTCATGCCATTTATTTATATTATTGTATATATATTTTATTCTTTTTTTCCTTAATTTTCTTAGGCTTTCTTATTTACCCGGGTAGTGAGCTTTTAGACGGTGACTCCCAAACCAAATGATCTTAGGGCACCGATGAGAAAACATCCCTCAGACTTAAGGACTCGAGTAAACAAGGCGACAAAACTAAAGGGTGTTGGCCCAAAGGTTACAATCCCCGGGTTATGTGTTTTGATGATAACAAACCATATAAAAGCTATTTGGTACTAATAGAAGTTAAAGAATGAATTTCAGGTTGATACAGGTATTGATGGCTCAGGAGTTCTCAAGCATGGGATATTAGGGTTTAGCTCAAACGTTGTTCAACACCAACTATCAGAGACTCCTGCTTGTAGACTTATATAGTTTGTTTTGTTAAAGAGTAGTATATACGTTTGAAGCTCAAATACACACACACAAATTCAATACATTTGGTTTTTGGTTTAACCGGTTTTGGATTTCAAGTACATATATCGGGTTTTGGATTTGAACCAGCTTTAGTTCTGCTGATCTGCTTGACACCCTTTTACATTTCTTGTCATAACTTTTTATTCTTATATTCAAATAATATGATTTAACTTGAATTTCAAAGATAACTTTCAGATCTAAATTTCTTATTCAATAATCATTTGTAGATTCAAATTTTAAAGATGTCAAATATTTGGTTGAACTCTGTTCTTGTTCTAAAAATAGCTTACAGTTTCTGATTTGACACTTGTCAGTGTTTTATTGATATATTTTTAATAAATTTGATATTGAGTTTATTTCAATTGCATTAAAAATAAGACTTAAATATTTACAAATTATTCCTATATATCTAATTCTGAATTCGGACTTTTGCAGCCTGAAAAATGTGCTCAAAGTTGCTGCCAGATTGGCAGTAATGGCTAATTTTCTGGAGGCTGATTTTTAACATGTTTTTAAAACGTGTTTAAGTTTAAAAAAAATGTGGTTAGCTGTATTAGAGGGTCAATTTCTTTCTCTTTTATTTAGGTAAAAATTTTTTATGTTTACTCTTCCTAAATCCTATATAAAGGGGTCATTAGGGTAGAGGTTTTCACAACAACAAATTCAAAGATCAAAAGTTTTGAGTTTTCTTGAGAAAGAGCTTTGTTTAAGTTTTGGGCTATTATTTTCAAAAGTTTTCTGAAGGTTTTTGGTTCTTAAAATCTCTCTTCTATTTTTATATTACTTACAAAATCTTGAGCTTCAATCTTATATATTATTCTCTAAGGTTTTTGTAAAGAAAGTTTTCAAAAGAGAGTTTGTGGTCTTTTGATCATCCAGTAATTATTGTATTTGTGGCTCTACTATCTCTAAACTAGAGGAGTGTGATTGAGGAGTTGGGTACTCCCTAGTAGTTGTAATCCTTTGTGAAAATTCTAGTGGATAGAAAATCCTTCTGGGTGAAGGCGGGGACGTAGAGCTGGGTGCTCGAATCTTAAAACAAATCTCTGTGTTTGCGATTGATTTACTTGTGTTATTTACTTACTTCTCATTCATTCTTATATTGTCGATCAATACTCTCACAACAAAATTATATTGGGCACCTCAAACTCTTATTTAGAGGAATCACGAGGAAGGAGTTCAGAGCCCTTCATGGGGTATTTGGCTTCTAATCTTACTTTGAGTGATCTTTGCATCATCTCATTTTAAATTTGTGCATTGATCAGCATTATCACCTATTCACCCTTCTCTAGGTGATTTCAATTGGTATCAGAGTTAGGACTCTAGTTTTTGGCTTCACATCCTTAGAGAGATCCTATAATTTGCTAATCACTATTTTCATATCTTCATTCATACACTAGTAAAGATGGCCGATAACATTAAGACCCCTCCCAAATTTGATGGACTCAACTTTCTCATATGAAAAGTTAGGATGAACATTTTTTTACAATCTCTAGGTAGCCTAGTTGCTAAGTCTTTGACCAAGCCATTTAGTAAACCCGAAGGTGAGGAGGACACTTGGTCCTAACTTACCTCTAAGGAATTTGATGCTAATTCGAAGGCTCAAAATGCCCTATTTTTAGCTTTGAATGAGGATGACTTAACACGGGTTATCCATTGCAAATCCGCCTATGAGATTTGGCAACACTTATTGGTCACTCATGAGGAAACATCACAAGTCAAGAGAGCTAAAATAGATCTCTTGCGTTCCCAATATGAAAGTTTTAAAATGCAAGAAAATGAATCTATTGATGATATGATTACTAAGTTTACTAAGATCACAAATGCTCTTGCTTCTCTAGGTGATGAATTAAGCAATGACTAAAAGGTGCGTAAGGTGATTCGTTCTCTCCCTTCATCATGGGAAATCAAAGCTACCACCTTGAAGGAATTGAATGACAAAGACGAGATGAAGCTCATAAGTCTTATTGGAAATCTTAAGACTTATGAGATGGAGAAAAAGGCTAGAGAAGAAGCGGTGCTTCAAAAGAAAAAGTATATAGCTTTTAAGTCTACCTTTACCAACTACGATGATGAAGAAAATGAAGAAGATGATGAAGAGTTATCTCTTCTTGTGAGAAATGTAAAGAGAATGTATGGCAAGAATAAGCTCAACTATAGAAGGTGTTTGGAAGGGAAGGAGGAGAAAAAGATCATATGCTATAACAGTCGGAAACCCGGACACATCATGACCGATTGTCCAGATTTCAAGAAAAAGATATCTTCCTCCTTGAAGCAAAAGAAGCCAGTTGAAAAGAAGGTGTACAAAGCCACTTGGGACTCGGAAAGTGAATCCGAAGATGAAGTTGATACAGCCAATGTGTGTTTCATGGCAAACACACCTAAGGTAACTACCGAACCATATGATGATGATAGTGAAATACGTAAAGAATTGTTATTACAAGCTTTCATTGAACTTTCAGAAAGTTTTGATGCTAAAAAGGAAGATTGTTTAAAATTGAAAAGGGAAAATGAAATGCTTAAAAATCAAATTGCTATTTGTTTAAAAGAAAAGGATGAATTATCTTCTACTCTTATTTCAACACAAAGAGGTTTTGATGTCTATAGAGTTGCATGCAAAGCTAAATATCCTAAAATTGATAAAAATGAGATTTCTATGTTAAAAACTAAAATAAATGATTTGGGAAATATTTTAAATGAATGTGCATTTAACAATACTAAATTAGAAGAAATGTTTCTAAAGAAACACATGCACACTTCACATGTTGAACATGATAAACCATCACATGCTAAAACTCCACATGTTCATCATGCCAACACATCACATGTCAATCATGCTAAAACACCCCATGCTCACAAATCACATGTTCATAAACTACATGCTCATTATGCTTTTAAATATGGAAGAATTTATAAATGTACTTTTTGTGGCCGGAATGGTCATTTAGCCAAATTTTGTTATGATCATATAAATAGTATGAATAATTATGTTTGGGTTCAAAACACTAACGTATTAGGACCCAAGAAAATATGAGTAACAAAATCCATTCCTAGTCTATTTGATGTAGGTGTGGGCTCTCACATGACGTGAGAGTTGTTGGTGTCTTGAAGTGAATGCGTTCCAAGCTAAACGGTGACACTTTTGGATGCATCACTTTCAAGGGGAGTTTGGTGGGGGGACCATCTTGGTTTGGAGACTAAGAGATTACCCTATTAGTTTTGGTAACAATCTCTAACTCCTATTTTATTCACATGCTTTCATATAAATGTTTTTAGCATGTTTTGGCTTTAATGCTCATTATGATTGATCATGTTTAGGTTCATGTTTTGGTTTATGTGCTTGATTTTATACTTCATGATTTTGATTACTTATTTCAATGTAGTTTTCATTAAAACTTGTGTATATACTTGTACAAGTAGTGAGTTACACTTGGTTATTATGTGTTTGTGCTTCATTGCTCACTTGTACTCATTACATGTAATTCTATAGCCTAGTTTTGATGATTCTCTCATTTACACTTGTATTTTCTATTTTTGCACATGGTTTCATGATAATGTGTTAACTTCATGTATATGTTACTTTTGTCTAAACTAATAGATATACATGTACATCCTTAAGCCACTTGCCTTCTTGCAATATACTGTTGTGGACTCATTTATGCTTGGATAAGTATGTATACTTTAGTTTATACAAAATATACATATGTCTTGAGGTTTATTTTATTTTGATGAAAATTAAACTTTTATGTTTTTCATGTTTGTAATGGAATTTGATTTGAGCTTAAATGCCTTATTTTCATGATTTTGTTGATTACATGATTCTTACACTCTATATTTGGTGTTTACTCATGACTTTATTTTCATGAGCATATATATGCTTTATAGACATTGAGTGTCAATTATTATGTGATTTTCATGTTTGCATGGGATGTATGATTTGGTTTCATATTTTAAAGGATTTCTTACTAGTTTTTAAAAATATCTTTAAACTAGTTTCTATTCTTCAAATGGTAGAGTTTTCAAACTATGCCTGTTTACTTTCAAATCATGATTTTTGAAAACCCCTACCTTTTAAGGGCGGTTGGTTGGGCGACCATGCCTTGTATACCCTTATTGAATATCTTTTAAACTTGTGCATGATAAGGGTGGTAGGTTTGAGTTATACACTTGATCCTCATTATATTTCTATTGGTATCAAAACTGATATTTCATATATTTGTATACTCATATGTATTTTCTATATATGCCTCATATTTCAATTGGTATATCCATACATACATATATATGATTTGATTATGCTTGTTTCACATGTCTTTAAAATTTTTTTGAAAAAGCACAAATTATGTTTGCTAAGCTTGATTTAGTTCATCATGTCAATTATTTTTAATTAGTATCTATTACAAACTTATGCATTGTTTCTTTTAGTATTTCATAAAGGGGGAGAAAATTCTTATTTTTAAATTGGTTTTATGTAAAATTAGTATTAGTTGTAAATTCAATTTGTATCAGTTTTGATTTCAAATTGGTATTTTACTCCCATCATTTATGATGTAAAATATTTTGGTTTGATATATGCTAATATTTTCAATATTAGTATCAATGATCTTAAATTAATATTATTCTCTATTTGGTATCCTTATTGCAAAATGATTTTAGTGTTTATCTAAAAATTTGATTTTTATCTTTAATTGGTATCAATATGTTTATCAAAAATTTTAAATTGGTATTAAAAAAAAATCTAAGTTTTGATCTTTAAGATTTGATGATATGACAATTGATTGTTTTTTTCTTAGCCCGTTTGTTGATGAATTGACAAAAAGGGGAAGGGATATTTGAGTTTATGTATGCATATATGCATGTTTATATCTTGTTTATGCATATATTGTTTATTGGTTATTTCCTAACCTTTTTTGATGTATGACAAAAAGAGGGAGAAGTATTGGTGGTTTCATGTTTTGGTTTCATGTTTGTACATGTTCATATTTTGTACATGTTTATCTCATATATGTAGGTTTCATGTTTTATACATATTCATATATATATATATATATATATATATATATATATATATATATATATATAATATATATATATATATATATATATGTTTTCATGTTTTATACTTGATAAAATAGAGCATCATTTGAGGGAGAGCTTTTACCTCCCTCCTATATTTTGTTTTACAGCTTATATGTTTTGTCATCATCAAAAAGGGGGAGATTATTGGCCCAAAGGTTACAATCCCCGGGTTATGTGTTTTGATGATAACAAACCATATAAAAGCTATATGATACTAATAGAAGTTAAAGAATGAATTTCAGATTGATACAGGTAATGATGTCTCAAGAGTTCTCAAGTATGGGATATTAGGGTTTAGCTCAAACGTTGTTCAACATCAACTATTAGAGATTCCTGCTTGCAGATTCATATAGTTTGTTTTATTAAAGAATAGTATATACATTTGAAGTTCAAATACACACACACACAAATTCAATACATTTGATTTTTGGTTTAATTGGTTTTGGATTTCAAGTACATATATCGAGTTTTGGATTTGAACCAGTTTTAGTTCTGCTGATTTGCTTGACACCCTTTTACATTTCTTGTCATAACTTTTTATTCTTATATTCAAATAACATGATTTAACTTAAATTTCAAAGATAACTTTCAGATCTAAATTTCTTAATCAATAATTATTTTTAGATTCAAATTTTAAAGATGTCAAATATTTGGTTTCTTGTTCTGAAAATAGCTTACAGTTTCTGATTTGACACTTGTCAGTGTTTTATTGATATCTTTCTAATAAAAGTTGATATTGAGTTGATTTCAGTTGCATTAAAAAGAAGACTTAAATATTTCCAAATTATGCTTGTATACCTAATTCTGAATTCAGACGTTTGTAGCCTAAACAATGTGCTCAATGTTGACTAATCTGCCAGATTGGCATTAATGGCTAATTTTCTAGAGGCTGATTTTTAACATATTATTAAAACGTGTTTAAGTTAAAAAAAATGTGGTTAGCTGTATTAGACTGTCAATTTCTTCTTTTTTTATTCAAGTAAAAGTTTTCTATGTTTACTCTTCTTATATCTATATAAAGGGGTCATTAGGGTAGAGGTTTTCACAACAACAAATTCAAAGATTAAAAGTTTTGAGTTTTCTTAAGAAAGAGCTTTGTTTAAGTTTTGGGCTATTATTTTCAAAAGTTTTCTGAAAGCTTTTGGTTCTTAAAATCTCTCTTCTATTTTTATATCACTTACAAAACCTTGAGCTTCAATCTTATATATTATTCTTTAGGGTTTTTGTAAAGAAAGTTTTCAAGAGAGAGTTTGTGGTCTTTTGATCATCCAGTGATTATTGTATTTGTGGCTCTACTACCTCTGGACTAGAGGAGTGTGACTGAGGAGTTGGGTACTCCCTAGTGGTTGTAATCCTTTGTGAAAATTTTAGTGGATCAGAAATCCTTCTGGGTGAAGGCGGGGACGTAGAGCTGGGTGCTCGAACCTCGAAACAAATCTCTGTGTTTGCGATTGGTTTACTTGTGTTATTTACTTGCTTCTCATTCATTCTTATATTGTCGATCAATACTCTCAGAACAAGATTGCATTGCGCACCTCAAACTCTTATTTAGAGGAATCACGAGGAAGGAGTTCAGAGCCCTTCACGGGGTATTCGGCTTCTAATCTTGCTTTGAGTGATCGTTGCATCATCTCATTTTAAATTTGTGCATTGATTAGCATTATCACCTATTCACCCCCTCTAGGTGATTTCAAAGGGGATTATTTTATTTTTATCCACCATTTTAGGTGTGAATAATCATGCTTCCTGAGGCATAATTATCCAACTTCAATAAGTGATTTTTATTATCAATATATACATATTTTTTTATAGCATTTTTAGTTTTTGTTTCAATCCCAAAAATTATGTAAGTGTGAAGTGCATAAATCTAACGTAAAAAATTCAAGATCAATTTATCTTTTCAATCTTACTTTCTTATCTTAAAATTTAAACAAGATCTACTATTTTGACTTGGTTTAAAATTTCATAATTTTAGGTCTTCATAATTCCTAAGATAATCTTAATTTTCTTAAAAATGGATCAAAACTATTTCTCTTAATTAAAAAAGTTTTGTAAAAAGAAAAGAAAAGAGTTTTAAAAGAAAATGTTAAAAAGTTCCTAAAAAGAAGTGTAAAAGAAAGAAAATTTAAAACTACCTATGTTAGTAAACCCTCCCCGACACTTATCTCATGCATTGTCCTCAATGCATCGTGAATGTGTATAGACAGGAAACAAATGGAGAGGGAAGGAAAATTACCTCATGGTGGTGGTTCCGGTGGTGGTCTGACTGGGCCAAGCGTTGCTACCCAATCAGGATAATGTGGATCTTGAAGGAAACCACCAGTGACCTCTCTAATATGATCCCGTGAAAGAATGATGGAATGAATGGTCTTATTGAAAAGTTTATCCCCATCTAATTTTCAATTTTCAAAAATAATTTCTGAGTCATTTTCTTCAGCAGTTTTGTCCAACAATGAAGTGTGATTTAGAAAGATGATTGATTTGGACTCAAATAGAACAGGAATAAAAACTGATACCGACTCAGGAATTTGACTCAGATCAAGTCGAGAGTCAACAATGAGAGTCGAAATTGGTTCAAAAATGGGGTCCAAATCAAAGAATTGATGTTTACACACATTCCCCAGTAATGAAGTATGATCATAAGAGATTGGTGATTCCATTTCACGATGTACTGGTACAAATTCAATATTGACTTCGGAATAGAAAAAAAATCTGATAAAGATATCGGAGTCACTATTGAATCAAAAAGTGAAATGAAATTACCAACTTGAGGTTCAGGATCACGTTCAAGCTCAAGTTCAATTTCGGGAAAATGATAACTTGCCAAAATGTCAAGGTGGTTTTCAAAATTTTGGGCAAGTTCAAGTAGATGTAATGAAATTGAATCTTGATTTTCGTCTACAGAAGGAATGTGAATGGGTGAAATGATCGATTCAGGTTCAGAAACTATGGGAATCAAAACTGGCTCAAGAACGTTACTTAGTTCAGGTAACACTACAAGAGTCGATATTGATTCAAGGATTGGACTCGAAATGCTAACTTGAAACTCAGGTTCACATTCATCTTCAATTTCAGGAAATGGATAACTTGCCAAAGTATCAGGAATTGGATGTTGTCAAGTTCAGGTTGGTATGATGAAATTGAAACTGGATTTCTAAAATGGTAAGATTCTTGAGTCATATGAATATCCGATGGACATGGGAACTTATACATATGTTGAATTATTTGCTCAGTCTCTTGCACAAATTCCATAGTTTTTTCCCACAATGATTTTTCTTTGATTGGTTCTGGAAAAGAACTATATGAATGTTGAAAATTTTGTGGACATGATGAGGCCATATTGTTTTCAAATTGTTTTTGGGCCTCATTGCTTCTTCCAAAGTCCATTGTAATGATGATTTTTCTTCAATTAGTGGTTCAGAAAAAGGAGGAATGAAGAAGAATCGGGGAATGGAAATGGTGGACAATGTGGTTGATAATTTGACTCGGGGGAGGTGAATCCCCATTGACTCTGTGAAGAGTTAAATTATTTTAAAAATCTTGGTTATAGGATTGGAGATATGGGTCATATTGAGTTGGATAATCCCAACTCGACATATATGGTTGGTTCATGTTGTACATAGCCGGGTCGGAGTTATCCTAGTCAAATGAGGTTGGAGTGAAATATGGATTCATATTCGGATTGAAAAAATTGTTGTTGTTAAAATCCATTTCACAGTATACAGAAAAGAAAACAAACAAACAAGCAAACAAACAAATAAAGAAAAAGAAAAGGAAAACAAGCCTATGCTAGGGTTGACTTAGACCTAGACGACTCCTAACTGGTTAGACTATCCAGGGGGTATATTGTTAGAAGTAGACCACAAGTTAATCGGCCAGGTAGGGGCAAGATCAGTGAGAGGTATCCGTGCCGGAGCAACGGGCCTAATTATGTCAAATCACTGTTCTTCGAGGTTTTCCCTCTCAATCCCCAACCTTAGACACCGATTTGACAAGAGTCAACTTCTAACAACTTCCCCTTAGGTCAATCTCTTAGATGAGTCCGAGATGTCCCTAGGGGCCAACGTCTAGCAAGTTTTATTTAGGCTTGGGTTGTGTTAGTGGGGAGGTGATTTTTGGCCTAAGGGAGGGTACTGACTTCCCCACCTTATGTTGTCTTGGGTTTTGCCCTCAAGTTTAATTTGTGCAAGTGTGCAATATAGATAAGAATGATTACAAAAAAGCGAGTAAATCACTGAAGTGTTTGTCCTATACTATATGCAATGCCATATGTATACCTCCTATCAATATCACAACAACACAAGAATAAAATACAGTATATTAGAATGAAAATTGACACGTGCCTGGATGCAAATGTCTAAACCGTTTTAAAGCATCCAATTTTCCGTATTTTAGTTTTTAAAATTATTTACAGTGTACAGGTAATATAAAAAATAGCAGCAGAGTATAAGAATATACAAGAAGTTACCCGATAACACAAGAGCAAGCGTGGACTTCTGCAACGCTAAAAATTTAACCTGCACACTAAAAACAAAGAAGAAAAGTTAACAAAAACGTGAAATCAAACCGTTCCCATCTCCGGCAACGGCGCCAAAATTTGATCGGGAGAAAACCGCGCACAAAAAATGTATGTTTTGAAATTGATATTTAAAGTGTGTGCTTTGGCTTCCTTGATACTACCGTTATAGTATAGAGGCTAAAACGAGTCGAATCCACAAGGGACGGGAGACGATAGAAGCTTACACGGTATGTTCACGTGTATGTTAACGATTCTTCAAAGTTTTAAAGAATGAAAAGAAGAGAAAACAAAGAATGAAAGAGAAGTACGGTGAAACACAAAGAAGTGGGAAACATAGAAACGAATATGTTTGTGATTTTTGTTGTATTTCTAAAACAAGTGAAAAAGAAAGAAAACCCACGGCTACTAACTACTAATGACTCCACCAACACGCTAACCTCTTAGTGATAGTTGCCTCACATGTATCATTGGCCATCACTAGTCCTTGGTTCAAGAGCTTTACAAAGCATGGCCCATATGTAACTCATCACATCCCAACTCAACACAACAAGTGCAAGTTACACTTAAACCATCAAAACTAAAAGTAAGTATGGAGTAAAGTAATGTTAGCTTGTTAGCGATTAGGAAGTTAGAGTGTTGATCCATCATCATGAGTCATCAATGGCTCTTGCAAGAGCAAGGCCAAATCGAGGCTATTACATTCATGTGGATTATCAAATAAGAAGTTAGACTAGTTGGTGGTTAGTAGTTAGTTGTCATGAGAGAAAAGATTAGCTAAACATATAAAAGAAGTTAGATAGAAAATAAAAAGAGGTAAAGAGAGCACATTTCATAGCTTGCCACCTTCTATTATAAGCACTCTTGCATTCCACTCATGTATCACTCTTTCTCCTAATACAAGATCTAAAATAAATTAAAAATACAAAGAGGAAGAAGAAAAACTAACCTAACCTAAACTAAACTACAATATGAAATGAAAAGTACCCTAAAACTCTGCATATCTTCAACTCTGGAACCCAGGGGGTATTTATAGCCACCAGGGAAGGGGGCCAGGGGGACAACCTCTGGCCCAA
The DNA here is from genome assembly GCA_038442645.1 of Agave tequilana. Taxonomy (NCBI): domain Eukaryota; kingdom Viridiplantae; phylum Streptophyta; class Magnoliopsida; order Asparagales; family Asparagaceae; genus Agave; species Agave tequilana. Next base: position 185,968 of record JAVJIF010030846.1, on the reverse strand, counting down.
AACGCGGGAGCGGCCGCGCCCATATAGCCGCGAAAACGCGACCTCGGCCGCGTTTTTGCTGCCATACGGTGGCTGTGCGCGCGACGCTTTGGGCCGCGCGCTATCACTTCTGTCCCCTGTCAGCATTGGTTCCCAGTTTTTGGTTTTGGGCCCCTGGTTTTGACAGAATCAGCCTCCTAGGTCAATGGCCATCTTTTAGGCCTTTAATTACCCATTAAATGGTGATTTAGGGTCTTCTTCTTCATTGCACACCATGGACCTAGAAACATGCAAGAGAGGTGTTATTAGCAGAATTTAATATTAAATAAATATGCGGATGTAATAAAAATTATGCAAAATTAGAGACTAATCAGGGCCCACAAAAATGTCGCGTTTTCATGGCATTTTCGTGGCAAAATTAGGGCCGATTGCCCTGAATTTTGGTCACATGGTTCGTCTTGTTTCTAGCACCTTCTGTATGTATTTGGTTTTGCAATATTTGGACGTATTTTTCTCCAGATATGTCTTCAAATACGGGATCGAATGCATTTTCTAGAAGCTCTTTAGCTTAGCCTCCAAGAAATCTTGATTAATTACCCAAAATGGGTATAATTAAGCTTTTATTACCCCTATGCCCTTGAACTTTTGATTATCTGCAAAGGAGACCAAAACACAATTTAGAAACGATATTTATTCGTAAATCTGTAGGAAAATGCGATATAAAAGTGTAAAATTGTAGACTAATCAGATCACTGGTGGGTTCCTGCGAACTCCATGCAATTTGGATTGGCTGCATTTCGTCAACCAATCAGACCACCACCGAAACCACCACCGAAACCACCACCTTGAGGTGATTTTTCCTCCCGTTATTTGTTTCATGCATACATACATTAAAGATGCATTGAAGATAATTCATGCGATAAGTTTTTAAGAAAATTAAGATGATCTTAAAAATTAAGGAAGCAATAATTATGACATCTTAACATAGTCGAAATAATGGATCTTGTTTAAAATTATAGACTAAGTAAGATAGATTGGAGAGATAATTTTATCCTTAATTTTTGACCTTCGATAGTATTTACTTCACACTTACACATTTTTGGAATGGAAACAAAGACCTATAATACCATAAAATAAATAAAAAGAAAAAATACATGGTATATATGAATAATAAATCACTTATTATTCCTGGATAACTATGCCTCAAGAAGTATGATTATTCACGCCTAACGGCAGTCAAAAGAAACAAATAATCCCTCTAAGTTTTGTGGCTTTGTTTACTTGAGTCTTTAAGCCCGAGGGATATTTTTGTTGGCCCAAAGGCCCATTACTCTAGTTTGATGATGATTAACTCATGTAGTTATAATACTAATGATCTTGTGTTTAATTAGTCTCAGATATTTGATCAAGATCTTAGTTGGTGTTTAGCTTTAACAAAGGATTTAAAGTCAACTTTAGGAGCTAGCACGTGTTGATTCAAGAGCTCGCGCATCAAGATTGCATTAAGTACTCAAGAGGAGTCTAGCTCATTGGATCAAGGTTTGGACCAAGTCAAGAAGGAGAAGAAGACCTTCAAGAGAAGATTTTTAAGAAGACTTGTGTCATGTTTGTAAGTGTCTGAATGATGTTAAACCTGCACACAAAATACAGAATTTTAGATTTAGAATAAAGAGTGCAAGTTACTCAATTCTACCACAATAACAAGTGGCTATACGGGTCCACAAGGAGGGACTAGCGATGGAAGCTTTTTCGTAAGTTCTCTTTTAGGCTACAACGTATGGTTAAAGTTCTTCTTTAGTTCTTTAAAAGAAAAAGGAAAAAATTGAGATAAAGTTGAATTAGGAAGAAGATGGTAGATTAAGAAGATGGAGAAACTAGAAATGATATATACGAAGAAATGGAAAAAGAGTGATAAAAGAAGTGGTAGATTGTGGTATTCTAAACTGAAGAATTAAAAGAGAAGAATTTAAAAGTTACTTACCTCTTTTGGCCAAATGCTTACCTTGAATCTTTTGCAATGATATTACCTTGAAGTGAGGCGATCAACGTATAGCCTATAAGAGTTGATTCCTGTCCCCTCCACATTATATCATAAAGACGTTACAAGTATGAGGTGATAAAGAATGAAACTAAAAATTCATTGTCATGAGCTATCGGTGGCACTCGCAAAGGCAAGGCTCTTTCGATGCTTTAAGACTCACTTGGATAGCAATTAATACCAAAAGAAGAAAAGTACAGAAAAAGAAGAACACAAAAATAAAGTACATACAAAAAGGGAAACTACAGATTCGATTTTATAACAATAAGAGAAAGAAGAAAAATCTTACACCGGTGTCACTTCAGCACAAGCTTCATTCTCATTCTCCTATGAAACTCTGATCTCCTCTAATTTACATAAGTTAAAACTAAAATTACATAAAAAAACAAAAACCTACACTAAGAAGAATGAAAAAATGGACTAATTTCTATCTCTGCATGATCGCTCCCTGTACGCTTTGAAAATCCCAGTATTTATAGGCAAAACCCAACGTAGGAGAGCGTACAAAAATTTAACTCACTAATAAAGCCGCGGAAACGTGGCTTTTGTCGCATTTTCGCGGCCAGGGTGTGGCCAGGTGGCCACACCCTTTTGGTGGTACTCTCTGACTTCGAGACTTGCTTTTATCTTCCGCTGGATTTACAGTTTAAGTCCAAGATTTTGACGAAATGGCCTTTGATCTTTGGTTTCAACCGATTGATTTGTAGGAATTTGTTCTAACTGATTTTCAACCAATCTGAACTGCCCTGATTTACTGACTTCGAATTAATTCTGATTTAAATCAGAATTTGATGGGGTTTTGGGCTCATTTCTCTTCCCTCTACTTTAGGATTGGGCCTACAAATAAATTAAATAATAATTAAGAAAAAGTAGAGTTTATTTTAGAATAAGTATGAGAATATGATAATGAATGTGCAATATTAGCGACCAATCACACCCCCATACCTATATTTTGCCCATCTTCGAGCAAAATAAAAAAAAAATTATTAGACCACTTTCGTCGGTCACGCGATTGCACTGAGTTTGTGCAACAAGCCGTTAAACCTCTGGGTTTCCCCTAGAGGACGAGTTTTGTCTCGTGAGGGTTTTCAGTGGATTACACCAACAGAATCCATAAAGAAAGAGAAACAAAGAGTTAGTATTTTCGAAAAGCATTTTGAAAGAGAAAAATATTTGAAATTATTGTAAGATTTAAGTAATCTATAAGTTTATAGGAAAATCGAATTTTTCATTCCTAAACTTAGTCTCTATTTAAAAATTTGTTATCAATCAAAGTAAGGAGTCAAATTGTACTTCTCATCTAGTCTATTACTTTACCCTAAGTCATATACACCTTGTGACCGTGAAAATTTTGGCTAAGGGTTCTTTAACTCTAACTCTTATGCCTTATTTATTTATTTTTATTATATATATTTTTATTTTATTTTGGTAGTATTATTCCTTAATTCTATTAGGCTTTCTAATCTGTCCATGTAATGAGTCTTTAATCGGTGACTCCCAAACCAAACGGTCTTAGGGCACCGGGTGAGAAAACACCTCAAGGACTTAAGGACTCGAGTAAATAAGGCCACAAAACTACAGATTTTATTATATGAACCGCTTTTAGGCGTGAATACTTATGCTTTATTAGGCATAAATATCCAGCTTAATCAGAGGATTTTTATATATATTTTTTCTCAAACTTATCTAATCATCTTTCGCATAAATACCAAAACTTACTTAGGCCAAAGCACCTAACTAATCAATAATTAGATTTGTTAGTCTTTCATAGATATATTATTTTTTTTTTTTTTAATATAAGGCATAAGAATTTTTATTTTTGAACCCTAAGTGTGTAAGTGTATAAGGTGTGCATATTTCTTCAAGGTAAAGATCAAGACTAAATTACTTTCACAAACTTTCTTCCTATCCTTAAAAATCAAACAAATAATCTTATTTTGACCAAGTATAAGAAATCCTAATTATGATTCTCCTATTCTTTAAAATTGACTTAATTTCTTACAAAAAATATGTCAAAATATTGTTTCTATTTTCAAAAATTTTTAAAAGTAAAGAAAATGTTAAAAATTTTTTTTATAAAAAAAGGAAAATCTAAGTTATGTTAGACCCTCCCCCAATCCTATCTCATGCATTATCCTCAATGTATGAATTAATGCATAGATGCATGAAAAAGAAGAAAGGGAAGGAAAATATTACCTTAAGGTGGTGGTCCGGTGGTGGTCTGATTGGTCCATGAAATGCGACCTAATCGAATTTTCGTGGAGTTCGGAGGAACCCACCAGAAATCTCTCTTATATAACCCCTAAAATGATGTATATATGACCGATTTTTATTAAATATTTTACCCCATCTAATTTTCAAATTTCATAATTAATTTCGGAGTCAATTTTGTCAACCGCCTTGTCCCAAAATGGAGTGTGAAAAGATAGAATGATTGAGTTGGACTTAGGAAGTACAGGAACTAATACCTACTTAGGAAAGTGACTTAAGTCAAGTAAAGGTTCAGGAGTCGAGATTGGTTCAGGAAGTGGGTCCAAATCAATAAGTTGAATCTCAAGTCCACATTCATTTTCCCACAATGGAATGTGACTTAATATTAGTGATTCAAGTTCAAGAATGACAGGTGTGGGAATCAAAACTGACTCTAAAATATTACTCAAGTTGGATAACAAAACAAGAGTCAATATTGATTCGGGAATTTGAACTGGATCACAAATTTGAGAATCTAGGTCACATTTCTCATTGAGTTCAATTTCATAAAAATGAGAACTTGCCAATTTGTCAATGGGACTTTCAAAAGTATGAAATTGGTCAAGTTCAATATGATCATAAAAGATTGGTGATTCAATTTCATGATGAATTGGCACTGGATCAATGTTGACTTAGGAAAAAGATTGAAATCAGGTGAAGACACTGGAGTCATTATTGAAACAGGAAGTAGAATTGAATCACCAAGTTGAGGTTCAGGATCATATTCATTCTCAAGTTCAATTTCAGGAAAGGGATAACTTGTCAAACTTTCAATGTCATTTTCAAAATTTAGAGTTTGGGCAAGTTCAAATGGTTGTACTAAAATGAAATCTTTTTTCCAAAACAACATGATTCTTCGGCTCTAACAGAATGGTTAGCGACATCAGAAATGGTCAAACAGTGAGAATGGAGAGTTTGGACCATTAGATCTATGTCATGATTACGAGCGATTTGAGCCCGAGTCATGACTTCAAGCATCTTTTCATAGTCGATTGGTTCATCATTTTGTTGCGAGTGGACTTGAAAAGATGAAGTTTTGTTTTAGAATTTGTGGTGAAATTGAGAGTCCGTCAGATTTTGTGATTGTTGCTTGGACTCAGACATACTCATTTCTAAGATTGATGGTTTTCTGTTTTGAACTGGTGGAACTGAGTATGAATCTTAAAAATATTGTGGATAAGGAGGACAAGTTGGTTGAAAATTGGGCTCGGGAGAGGTGAATCCCCATTGACTCTGTGAAGAGTTGAAATTGTTTTAGAAATTATGGTCATAAGGTGGGGGCATGGGTTATATTGATTCAGATAAGACCAATCCGGCACACTAGGTTGGTTAAAGTTATGATATGCGGGTTGGTAATATCCGAAAGAGAGGTCGGGGTGTAATATGGATTACCATTAAAATTGGAAAAATTATTGTTATAAGCCATATCACACAATAAATGTCAAACACAAACAAAGAAAAAACAAACAAATAAGCAAACAAATATAAAGAAAAAAATCTAACCTAAGTTAGGTTAAACCTTAGACCTAGACGACTCCTAACTGATTAGACTGTCCACGGGGGATATATTGCTGAATCTGACCATAAGTTAATCGGCCAGGTAGGGGCAAAATTGGTGGGAGGTATCCACGCAGAAGCGACGAGCCTAATTAAGCCAAACCACAAGCCTTCCGGGTTTCGCCCCTCAATCCCTAACCTTACTCACCGATTTGGCAAGAGTCAGATTCAAATCAACTTCCCCCTTATGTCAGTCTCCTATTTGAGTCCGAGATGTCCCTAGGGCCAACGTCTACTCAGTTTTAATTAGGCTTGAGTTAGTGAGTGAGGAGATTGTTTGTGGGCTAAGGGAGGGTAATGACTTTCCCACCTTATCTTGTTTATAAGACAAGCCTTTAAATCAATTTAGTACAGTGTACAAGTATATAGAAAAAAGTAACACTCAAGCAATATTTCATACAAGAATGAACCTTATACTAAATGCTATGTACACATACCTTTTTTCTAGCACTCTTCAACAGTAAATAGAAAATGTAATGAAATAGACACATGCCTAAATGCAAAGTCTAAATCATTTTTAGCATTTACAATCAACTTTTTATTGTTGTGTTAGAAATGTATATACAGTGAGTCAAATAAGAAAATAAATGTTACAGAGATTAAACTATGCAATTCAGCCAACCTGCAGAAGATACAGGTTAGTAGTTCACTCAATTGCCACAAGAATGTAGCAAATCTAAGGGCTTCTTGGCTTTACTTTTTGAGCAGAGTCTAGAGCCACTTATATGTCCACTATAGCAAAAATTCCTTTTTGTTAAATCTGTACACCAAAAATAAAGAAAAAGGTTAACAAAAAATGTAAACTTTAAAGAGAATTACTTACCATCCCTCCCCGAAAACGGCGCCAAAATTTGATTGACGTTAAACCTACACACAAAATACAGAATTTCAGATTTAGAATAAAAAGTGCAAGTTACTCAATTCTACCGCAATAACAAGTGGTTATGTGGGTCGTGATGCATAAGGAGGGACTAGCGATGGAAGCTTTTTAGTAAGTTCTCTTTTAGACTACAACGTATGGTTAAAGTTCTTCTTTAGTTCTTTAAAAAAAAACGAAAAAATTGAGTTAAAGTTGAATTAGGAAGAAGATGGTAGATTAAGAAGATTTGCTTTTATCTTCAGTTGAATTTGCAGTTTAAGTCCAAAATTTTGACGAAATAGCCTTTGATCTTTGGCTTCAACCGATTGATTTGTAGGGATTTGTTCTAATTAGTTTTCAACCGATCTGAACCGACCTGATCTGCCCTGATTTACTGATTTCGAATTAATTTTGATTTAAATCAGAATTTGATGGGCTTTTGGGCTCATTTCTCTTCCCTCTCCTTTAGGAATGGGCCTGCAAATAAATTAAACAATAATTAATAAAAAGTAGAGTTTATTTTAGAATAAGTATGAGAATATGATAATGAATGTGCAATATTAGCGACCGATCAATGTCAAGATTTTATTTTTAGATAAAATGTAAAGGATAGATTAGTTGGTGGATTGCTCAAGTTCATATACACTCACAATAAGATTTATATGTATTTTCATAAAAGAGTTTTCGTTTTAAAAAATACCAGTTTGATTTTTAAGATTCAAAATATACATGTGTTTTATCAAAACTTATTTTAGAGCTTATTATCAAAAACATAGAAATTACATCATATATGTGTAGTGGATCATATCCATGCACACTAAACTTCAAAAGTGTTTAGAATATCTTGTTTTTGTATTTAAAAAATTTTTTGGAAAAATCGTTTTGGAAAAATACAGGTTTTTGGTTTAAAGAAAAATTTCTATATCATAAAAATAGTTCAAAATGTTTGTAATATGTTTTGATTTTTAATCAAACATGTTTGTATATCAAAGTATATCAATGAACTTATTTTTATAGAATTTATGAGAATTTATGGGATTTTATTGAAGGAAAAAGACCGAGTTTTTAATCCCTAAAAATGTTGGACTGGCCTTCTGCCTGTCGACTGGACGATCGATGTGCACAGTAAGGGCCGGTCGACCGCACGGGTCGACCGACAGAGAGTCTCTGCTCTCTGTAAATGGCCCCGGTCGACCGAGTAGTCGACCGCTAGGTCATAGCCCAGTTTTCAGTCGACCGGCCAGTCGACTGCTTTTGCCAACGGTCAAAATTTCGACCGTTGGTCGTCGACTGGGTAGTCGACCGACAGCAGGGAATCCTGCTGAGTTGGCCTCCAATGGCCATATTTTGGGAGCCTATAAATTGGGGTTCCCTTAGACTGTTTTCTAGAAGATTTTAAGTGAGTTTTCAAGATAGTTTTTCCTACACTTTTAAGTGTTTATGTCCACTTCTTTTAGAGCCAAATACTTTCATATCAAAAGGAGAGTTTTTCTAGAGTGTTTTGTAAAAAGAGATTTCTTGAGTTTTTAACCACCAAATCAATCCTAGTTTTCTCACACACACTTGAGCTATCCATTGCTATATCAATCCTCTAGGGATCTTTGTTGTGAGAGTGTTTTAGGTGATTAAAGTATTGTGATCATCAAAGTGTTCTACTTTGTATTTGAGGAGGCGGACTTGCGGGTTCACGTTGTTTTGAGTTCTAGTAAGAGCTCAGTGTAGAGGTGCAGCCTCGACAAGCTAGTGTGCTTGTGTGTGTAGTTCTTACAGGAACAAGAGAGGGACTAGTAAGTCTAAGAGTTCTAGTGTGAACTCCTTGTAGGTGTTGTGGCACCGAGTGATCCGGTGGGACCGATTCTAGTGGAAATCCTTCATAGTGTTGAAGGCGGGGACGTAAAACAAGGGTGCTCGAACCTCGAAACAGATCTCCCGTGTTTGCGATTGCTCTCTATCTCTCATTTGTGTTTATATCTGCTTGCTTACATTACCTTTATCTTTATATGCTTGATATATCTTGTACTTAAATTGATATATGCTTGGGATTGTTTAGTCACACTCGTATTCTACCAAGAGAGCCAAAGCGGCACCTCAACTCTTATCTAGAAGAATCTTGAGGAGATAGTCCAGAGCCCTTCACCGGGAATTTAGCTACACTCTTGTATTATACTTGGTGTGTTTAGCATAATAGTTTTTATTTATATAAATAGAATTAATTTCGCATTAATTCATTATTAGATTAGCTAGTCACATATTCACCCCCTCTAGGTGATTTTCATTGGTATCAGAGCTTGGTGCTCTTGATTTGGTCTAACAACCTAGAGTTAAAGATCCTCATTTTTAGCTAATCACAATACTTGTTTACACACACATGAATTTCATGTCACCTCCCACTTTTGATATTCTTAACATCCAAACTTGGAAGGTTAAGATGTCAATGTACCTTAAAGCCCTAGGTATTCATGTTTATTTTGCCACTGTTAAAGATTCATATTGTTTAAGTGGCAAACATTTAGAGGCTAATGTAAAAGCCATCCATGCCTTAAAGTCAACCCTAAATGATGATTATTTATCTAGGATTTCTAACTTTGATTCGGCTTTTGTAGTATAGAACACTTTATGTTGGCCCAAAAGGTTACACTCTCCATTTATTGAGTTTTGATGATGACAAACCAAATTAGTGCTATTTGGTACTAATGAGTTTGTTTAAGATAAGTTTCAGGTTAGTACTACATTTGGAGGCCATTGCTTAGCTATTGCAACAACTTCTAGGTTTCATGAAGCAAAGAAGGCATATTGCATATCAAGGAAGGAATATAGAAGAAGGGGCTCTAGCAAGGCATAGCATGGCTCAAGACTTGAAGATTGCTCAACAAGATTTGTTTTTAGTTTTATAGGTTTAGAGTTTTGTTAAAGAATAGTGAATAGGTTTGAAGCTCAATCACACACGTTTTTGCGCACATATTGTTTCTAAGATGATTTTCTATAAAATGTACAAAAATATTTTGATACAAAATCCTCTGCCTACAAATCAATTTTTATGATTTATACTTAGTACTATTTAAAGATATTTTTCATAAAAATCAAAGTCTTTTCAAATTGTGCTTCAAACTCATCTTTTGTCCTGAGCCGGTCGACCGCACCAGTCGACCGTGCCTGTGTCAGTCTTGTCCGGTCGACCGGACAAGTCGACCGAGGTTCTGGCAGACGCACGTATCAGTGTGCATGTCTGCCGGTCGACCGGGCGGTCGACCTGACTGTTGTGGCTTTGCTCTCGGGTTTGTTGGGTCGACCGGGCGGTCGACCGTATGCCTGCAACGGCTCTATTTTTGTATAGGCGGTCGACCGGACCGGTCGACCGGACTAGCCGTTGAACAGTAAACGGCTATTTTCTGGGCTGTTTTATATTTTGTCTTTTTGTTTTAAAATTGGTTTAAGGGATATATTTCAAACCTAATACTCTCTGATTATCCTAATTATGTTTTATCCCTTAACCCTAGCCCTCTCCTATAAATAGGGGTGTTTGGGGAGAGATTGTTTACAACAATCATTACAAGAAAAATTCAAAAGTTTAAGGCATTCAAAAGAGCTTTGTTTCTTGATTTTTGTGCTGAAATTCTCTCTCATTTTCTGAAGTTTTTTTGAAATTCTCTCTGATTTAATTTTCTTTCTTCACTTACAACAAGAGCTTCATTCCTTCTCATTGTTCTCTAAGGACCTTTTGTAAGGGAAGAGACTTTGAAAGAGAGAGTTTGTGGTCTTTTGACTACTCAGAAATTGCTTGTACTTGAGATTGTGGAGTTGGGTACTCCGGTCTAATTGTGATTTCTTTGTGATAGAGGAAGTAGCTAGAATCCTTCTGGGGAAGGCGGGGAGTAGAGCTGGGTGCTCGAACCTCGATAACATATCCTTGTGTTTGCGTTTGGTTTACATTCTTGCACTTATTACTTGCTTATCATCATCATTGCCATATTTACTTGCTTTCATTCATCTTGTGAATCTTGTTGGGTGATTGTTACATCTTAATTTTTAATTTGTCCATTGATTAGCATTATCACCTATTCACCCCCCCTCTAGGTGATTTTCAATTGGTATCAGAGCTTGGACTCTAGGTTTTGGCTTAACATCCATAGAGAGATCCTTAAAATTTGCTAATCAACATTTTCATTCATACATTCATACACTAGTAAACATGGCCGATAACATTAAAACCCCTCCTAAATTTGATGGACTTAATTTCCCTATTTGGAAGGTTAGGATGACTATATTTTTGCAATCTTTGGGTAGCTTAGTGGCCAAGTCCTTGACCAAACCCTATGTAGCACCCGATGGTGATGAGAGCACTTGGACCGACTTCAACTTTAGAGAATATGAGGCTAACTCCAAGGCCCAAAACTCCCTATTAAACGCTTTGAATGAGGATGACCTTACACGGGTAATTCATTGCCAATCCGCCTATGAGATTTGGCAACATTTATTGGTCACACACGAAGGGACTTCACAAGTCAAGAGAGCCAAGATAGATCTCTTGAGGTCCCAGTATGAGTCATTTAAAATGATTGATGATGAGTCTATTGATAGTATGATTACAAGATTTACTAAAATCACTAATGGTCTTTCCTCCTTAGATGATGACATCTCCAACGATCAAAAGGTGCGGAAAGTGATTCGGGCTCTTCCGTCTTCATGGGAGATAAAGGCCACCACCTTAAAAGAATTAAACGACAAGGACGAGATGGACCTCATTAGTCTCATTGGGAACCTAAAGACCCATGAGATGGAGAAGAAGGCAAGAGAAGAGGCCACTACTTCAAAGAAGAAATCCATAGCCTTCAAGACTTCATCCACCAATGATGACGATGAAGAAGACGAAGAAGAAGATGAGGAGCTAACTCTACTTGTGCGGAACGTCAAGAGGTTGTACCGGAAAAACAAGCTCAACTTCCGGAGAAAATTTGAAGGCAAAGAGGAGAGAAGGATCATTTGCTACAATTGCCGCAAACCCGGACATATCATGGAGGATTGCCCGGAGTTCAAGAAGAAGATGACTTCCTCCTTCAAGCCAAAGAAGCCGGAGGAAAAGAAAGCATACAAGGCAACGTGGGATTCGGAAAGCGAGTCCGAAGAAGAGGTGGATACCGCAAACATGTGTTTCATGGCAAACACTCCAAAGGTAACCTCCCCATCTCTTGATGATGAAGATGATGAGTTAAGTAAGGAAGTTCTTGTACATGCTTTTGTTGAACTTTTCGAAACTTATGATAACAAGAAACTTGAATGCTTAAAATTGCAAAAGGAAGTTGCTTTTCTCAAAAATCAACTTGCTATGGTTTCTAAAGAAAAGGATGATATTTCTTCTAATCTTATTTCTATTCAAAATGAGTTTAATGCCTACAAGGTTTCTTGTAAGGGAAAATCTCCTATTGTTGATGAAAAGAAATTTCCTCTTTAAAACTAAAATGGTTGATTTTGAAAAAGTTTTGAAAGATTGTGCTTTTAACACTAAGAAACTTGAAGAAAAGTTTTCCAAAAAGCACACCTCTCATGCTAAAAATTCACATGCTCACACTATACATGCTAAATCTTTTCATGCTCACAACTCTCATGCTCACAAATCACACACTCATTATGCTTTCAATATGGTAGAGTATATAGATGCACATATTGTGGTAAGAATGGACATTTAGCTAAATTTTGCTATGACCAAGTTAATAGATCAAATAATCTTGTTTGGGTTAATGAAACTAACCCTCTAGGACCCAAGAAAATGTGGGTACCAAAATCAAGACCTAAATTATTTGATGTAGGTACACACCAAGGCCCCAAGACGTAGGGAGCGGTGGTACCTTGATAGTGGTTGTTCAAGACACATGACGTGGGATATCAACAACTTCACAACCCTATCAAGGTACATGGAAGGTGGCTCCGTCACCTTCAGGGATGACTCCAAAGGAACTATCATCGGTATAGGTAACATTCAAATTGGTGCATCTCCTATTATAGAAAATGTTATTTTAGTAGATGGTTTAAAACATAATTTGCTTAGCATTAGTCAACTTTGTGACCGTGGACTTAAGGTTGTTTTTGATGATTCTTCTTGCAAGATTTTTGATGTTAAATCCGATGTTTGTATTCTTACCGATTTTCGTGACAATAATGTTTATATCATTGACATGCTTAATTTAGATTGTTCTACTAAATGCTTGAATGCTTTTGATGAAAATTCTTGGCTTTGGCATAGACGATTAGGACATGCATCTTTTGACCATCTTGCTAGAATTAATTCTAAGGATTTAGTAAAAGGTATACCTTGCTTGAAGTTTGAGAAAGACCGCATTTGTGGTGCGTGCCAACTTGGGAAACAAACCAAGTCTTCCTTCAAACCAATTAAGGATATCATGACTACTAGGCCCTTAGAACTAATTCATATGGATCTTTTTGGACCAACAAAAACTAAAAGTTTAAATGGTAGTAGATTTGCATTTGTTTTAGTTGATGATTTTTCCCATTTCACTGGGTTTTCTTCTTGCAAAATAAAGATCAAACATTTTCTCATTTCAAAATTTTTTGAAAAAGGGTTGAAAAAGAAAAAGGTTTTTCGATTTTGAGAATAAGGAGTGATAGAGGTGGTGAGTTTGTTAACCAACTCTTCATGACTTATTGTGATGAAAAGGGAATCAAGCATGAAATGTCTTGTCCTAGGACTCCACAACAAAATGGAGTAGTGGAAAGGAAAAATAGAACACTTCAAGAGATGGCTAGGACAATGATAAGTGAATATGACCTCCCTCAATATTTATGGGCCGAGGCCGTAAACACCGCATGCTATATTTCAAATCATATTTATGTGTGTAAGAATTCTTCCAAAACATCTTTTGAAATGTATCATTCTAGAAAACCTAATGTTGCATATTTTAAAGTTTTTGGATGCGCAAGTGTTTTGTTTTAAATACTAAGGAGAATTTGGGTAAATTTGATGCTAAGGCTTATGAAGCTATCTTTGTTGGATATTCTTCTACTAGCAAAGCATATAGAATATTTAATAGATCTTCACTTACTATTGAAGAAACCATGCATGTTAAGTTTGAAGAATCTAATGTGGTTGTTGAGAATGTTGTAGAGATTGAACCATTAGGTGAAGACACGGAGAGACTATCCTTGAAGGACTCACCCGCTCAAGAAGAAAAGCAAGAATCAATTGGTGATGTTCAAGAGGATAAAGAGGAAAGCTCTCAACCGCTTCCTAAAGCTTGGAGATACGCTACAAATCATCCTAAGGAGCTCATCTTGGGTGATGCATCTAAAGGAGTCACAACGCGCTCCAAACTCCATGACCTATGTGGTAACTTTGCTTTCATTTCTCATTTTGAACCCAAAGGCATTCTCGAAGCCGAGACGGACCCATATTGGTTGCTTGCCATGCAAGAGGAACTCAATCAATTTGAGCGCAACCAAGTTTGGCACCTTGTTCCTAAGCCCCACGATAGACCAATAATTGGTACTAAGTGGATCTTTAGAAACAAGATGGATGAGTCCGGAAATGTCATTAGGAATAAAGCTAGGTTAGTGGCCTAAGGTTACACTCAAGTTGAGGGAATTGACTTTGAGGAGACCTTTGCACCCGTAGCACGGCTTGAAGCCATACGGATGACACTAGCTTTTGCATCTTTCAAAAATTTTAAACTTTTTATGGATGTGAAAAGTGCATTTTTGAATGGTTTTATTAATGAAGAAGTTTATGTTTCTCAACCTCCCGGTTTTGTTAATCATGTTCATCCCGATTTTGTTTTCAAACTTGATAAAGCTTTATATGGATTGAAACAAGCTCCTAGAGCTTGGTATAAAAGGCTTTCTAGTTTTCTAATTTCAAATGATTTTGTTAAAGGCAAAGTAGACACAACTCTATTTACTAAGCATGTTGATAATGATATATTAATTGTGCAAATTTATGTAGATGATATAATTTTTGGTTCTACTAATGAGCTTTTATGCAAGGATTTTGAAAAGGTCATGCAACTTGAATTTGAAATGTCTTCAATGGGTGAGCTCAATTTCTTCCTTGGACTCCAAATCAAGCAATTGCAAAACGGGACGTTCATAAGTCAAGCCAAGTACGCAAAGGAACTCGTAAAGAAGTTTGGACTTGAAGGCTCAAAGACTTGCAACACTCCCATGGCAACTACAACCAAGCTTGATAAAGATGACCAAGGTAAAGATGTTGATATTAAATTATATAGAAGCATGATAGGAAGTCTTTTATATTTAACGGCAAGTAGGCCGGATATCATGTTTAGTGTGTGTCTTTGTGCTAGATTTCAATCGTGTCCTAAAGAGTCCCATCTTATTGCGGTAAAACGCATTATTCGTTATATTAAGGGCACTATTGGGATGGGTCTATGGTATCCGAAAACAGGAGATTTCTCAATGACGAGTTATTCGGATGCCGACTATGCGGGTTGTAGAGTAGATAGAAAGAGTACTAGTGGGACATGTCAATTTCTTGGTAATTGTCTTGTTTCATGGTCCTCTAGGAAACAAAATTCCGTAGCACTCTCAACCGCCGAGGCGGAGTATGTTGCCGCGGGGGCTTGTTGTGCACAAGTCCTTTGGATGAAACATACTCTCCATGATTTTGATTTGCATTTTGATCATATAAAAATATTTTGTGATAATACTAGTACTATACACATGACTAAGAATGCAAATCAACATAGTAAGACCAAGCACATTGAGATTAGATATCACTTTCTTAGAGATCATTTTGAGAAAGGAGATATAGATATTTATTATGTTTCTACGGATTTGCAACTAGCCGATATTTTCACTAAACCTCTTGATTTTGCTAGATTTTCGTTTATTTGTGGAGAACTTAATGTTTGTATTATTGATTAAACATGTGATTCCTAACCCTTTTTGATGTATGACAAAAAAGGGGGAGAATAAGTTAGTGCATGATAAAAATAAATTTATATGGTCTTGGTTCCATATGAGTTTATATGAGTTTATATATGTTTTTGTTGTTGTTTTGTTTTCATGCGTTTTGAGAATTCTTGTGTTTTTCTTTATTGTTTCAATTGGTTTAAATTGGTATCAAGAGCATATATGTTTTTATGTTTTCAACGAATTCTTGTGTTTTGAGTTTAAATGTCTTCTTTATATAGCATAATTTGAGGGGGAGTTTTCACCTCCCTTATATTTTATCTTGTAGCCTATTTGTTTTGTCATCATCAAAAAGGGGGAGATTGTTGGCCCAAAAGGTTACACTCTCCATTTATTGAGTTTTGATGATGACAAACCAAATTAGTGCTATTTGGTACTAATGAGTTTGTTTAAGATAAGTTTCAGGTTAGTACCACATTTGGAGGCCATTGCTTAGCTATTGCAACAACTTCTAGGTTTCATGAAGCAAAGAAGGCATATTGCATATCAAGGAAGGAATATAGAAGAAGGGGCTCTAGCAAGGCATAGCATGGCTCAAGACTTGAAGATTGCTCAACAAGATTTGTTTTTAGTTTTATAGGTTTAGAGTTTTGTTAAAGAATAGTGAATAGGTTTGAAGCTCAATCACACACGTTTTTGCGCACATATTGTTTCTAAGATGATTTTCTATAAAATGTACAAAAATATTTTGATACAAAATCCTCTGCCTACAAATCAATTTTTATGATTTATACTTAGTACTATTTAAA
The DNA here is from genome assembly GCA_038442645.1 of Agave tequilana. Taxonomy (NCBI): domain Eukaryota; kingdom Viridiplantae; phylum Streptophyta; class Magnoliopsida; order Asparagales; family Asparagaceae; genus Agave; species Agave tequilana. The sequence goes on along the minus strand of JAVJIF010030846.1, from coordinate 169,599 downwards.
GATATTTTTCATAAAAATCAAAGTCTTTTCAAAATTGTGCTTCAAACTCATCTTTTGTCCTGAGCCGGTCGACCGCACCAGTCGACCGTGCCTGTGTCAGTCTTGTCCGGTCGACCGGACAAGTCGACCGAGGTTCTGGCAGACGCACGTATCAGTGTGCATGTCTGTCGGTCGACCGGGCGGTCGACCTGACTGTTGTGGCTTTGCTCTCGGGTTTGTTGGGTCGACCGGGCGGTCGACCGTATGCCTGCAACGGCTCTATTTTTGTATAGGCGGCGACCGGACCGGTCGACCGGACTAGCCGTTGAACAGTAAACGGCTATTTTCTGGGCTGTTTTATATTTTGTCTTTTGTGTTTAAAATTGGTTTAAAGGATATATTTAAACCTAATACTCTCTGATTAATCCTAATTATGTTTTATCCCTTAACCCTAGCCCTCTCCTATAAATAGGGGTGTTTGGGGAGAGATTGTTTACAACAATTTACAAGAAAAATTCAAAAGTTTAAGGCATTCAAAAGAGCTTTGTTTCTTGGTTTTTGTGCTGAAATTCTCTCTCATTTTCTGAAGTGTTTTTGAAATTCTCTCTGATTTAATTTTCTTTCTTCACTTACAACAAGAGCTTCATTCCTTCTCATTGTTCTCTAAGGACCTTTTGTAAAGGAAGAGACTTTTGAAAGAGAGAGTTTGTGGTCTTTTGACTACTCAGAAATTGCTTGTACTTGAGATTATGGAGTTGGGTACTCCGGTGTAATTGTGATTTCTTTGTGATAGTGGAAGTAGCTAGAATCCTTCTGGGGAAGGCGGGGAGAAGAGCTGGGTGCTCGAACCTCGATAACATATCCTTGTGTTTGCGTTTGGTTTACATTCTTGCACTTATTACTTGCTTATCATCATCATTGCCATATTTACTTGCTTTCATTCATCTTGTGAATCTTGTTGGGGGATTGTTACATCTTAATTTTTATTTTGTCCATTGATTAGCATTATCACCTATTCACCCCCCCTCTAGGTGATTTTCAAAAGAGTTAAAGTCAAGTTAGGCAGAAAGTGAGAGATTGGGAAGATAGAGAAAACAAAATTGGAAATGTATAAAGAAAAGAAAAGGAGTGATAAAAGATTTGGTGGATTGTGGTGTTCTAAACTAAATAATTAAAGAAAAGAAACTAAAAATTACTTACTTCTTTTGGCCAAATACCTACCTCGAATCTTTTGCAATGATGTTACCTTAAAGTGAGGCGATCAACGTATAGCTCATAAGAGTTGATTCCCGTTTCCTCCACATTATATCATCAAGACGTTGCAAGTATGAAGTGAACAAAATGAAACTCAAAATCCATCGTCATGGGCCATCGGTGGCACTCGCAAAGGTAAGGCTCTTTCGATGCTTTTAGACTCACTTGGATAGCAATTGTACTAAAAGAAGAAAAGTAGAGAAGAAGAAGAAGAACACAAAAATAAAATACATACAAAAGTGAACTACAGATTCGATTTCATAACAATAAGAGAAAAGAAGGAAATCTTACACCGGCGTCACTCTCAGCGCAAGCTTCGTTCTCGTTCTCCTATGAAACTCTGATATCCTCTGATTTACATAAATTAAAACTAAAAATTACATGAAAAGAAAACAAAAACATACACTACAAAGAATGAAAAACTGGACTAAATCCTATCTCTGCTTGGTCATCCCATTTACAGTGAAAACCCTACCTTTTATGGGCCAAAACCCAGAAGGGAGAGGTGTGAGAAGATAGCGGGAGCAAATGCTCCCCCTAACTCCCTAACAAAGCCGCGAAAACGCGACTTTGGCCGCGTTTCCGCGGCCAGGGTGTGGCCAGGTGGCCACACCCTGTTGGTGGTGCTCCCCGGCTTCTCGATTTGTATTTATCTTCAGCTGGATTTGCAGGTTAAGTCCGGGATTTTGACGAAATGGCCTTTGATCCTTGGCTTCAACCGATCGATTTGTAGGGATTTGTTCTAACTGATTTCAACTGATCTGAACCGACCTGATCTGTCCTGAATTACTGAGTTCGAATTAATTCTGATTTAATTCAGAATTTGATGGGCTTTTGGGCTCATTTCTCTTCACTCTCCTTTAGGAATGGGCCTGCAAATAAATTAAACATTTAATTAGGAAAAGTAGAGTTTATTCTATAATAAGTATGAGAATAATAATAAATGTGCAATATTAGTGACCAATCACACCCCCATACCTATCTTTTGCTCGTCCTCGAGCAAAATAACTAAACTATGCTAAGGATTATTAGACCACTTTTGTAACGCCCCGATTTCCACGGATACGGAGACGTCACTGCAACGTATATACGTAGGTCAGAAAATGCCCCCACGTATATACGCTAAGCATAAAAGTACAAGCAAGGATCAGAGTACAACACAAAGCGTGTGGTATACATACATATGCAACAAGAAGTACAAATACAAAGTTATACAGGATATGATAAACTATTACACAACACATGTGCCTTTTATCACAACCAAGTCCAAAAGTAAAATATACAAGATAAACACAAAATGCTCACGAGTAGGATGAAGATCCCGTGAGTCAAAAGAGAAGTCTGGCACAAAAGAACTGGAGCTAATCTGCCTGCTCACTAAGGAAAGCTCGATCTACTGTGGACGGCTCCACTTCGATCCAAGCTTCTAAACCTGAACATACAAATCCAAGGGAGTCAGGACCTCCCAACAATGAACAGGCTACAGCCAAATGGCGAGAAACAAGAATAGGGGGTTAGAACACAAGTATAGCATATGAGGACGGGTATAACATAATCATAAAACAGGAATCCAAGGTAAAGCTGATTACAAGCAAGATTGATTGTATACGCTTAAGTCACGGTCACATGAGAGTAGTACATCGAAGGAATAATCCAAACAAGGAAACCCTCATCTATATACTTTTCTCTCATGCCACCGAATATCCAAGCGTATAGAATCAGAGTTGCTATTCATACGATAGTCATAACAGGAACATGTAACAGGTCTAACAGGAATACAAGATTCATAGCAGGAATCATGACATAACAAGTATAACAGGAGACATAACTGGAATCATAACACAACAGATATAATAGGAGTCATAACAGGTATCATGACAGGAACTATAACGGGAACTGATCAGGAATCATAGCGGGAAATCACAACAAGAAACAGAAATCATAACAAGAACTGTAACTAGACCTATTATTATTATTACTCGTCTGACCCATATATCTAGGTATGTGTCCGGGTGTACAGCCCAACACACATACATCCATATATAAGCTAGCCAAGGGTTGTTAACGGAAGCAGATGGAGAACTGATAGCGCTTCTTATAGTAGTTCCCATACACCTGGGACCAGTTTGGAGGCCCTAAGTCCCCCTAACACGCATCTTCTGTGGCCCAAAGTCCACTAACACGAATCGTCAATATTTTATTCCACTACTATAAGCAAGGTATCATTCCGGCATCCATCACTTCCTCCCATTCCCCATACAAGTTGTCCTTTTTATAGTTTATTAACATAATTATCAGATTAAGGGAATGAGCAAGATCATAACTGGAATACATAACTGGAATACAGGTACTACATTCCCATAACCGTGATAATTAACAATGTCAAGTGTATCATGCTTGGTGTAAAGAGATAGCATGATAAGAGGTGATAGTCATCCAGTAATAAGACATGAAGTACAATATACAAACACATGAACCAAGCAAGATCCAAATATAAGAAAGTAATTAACTATGACAAACAACCAAAGTTAGTCGACTAGGGTCAAGGGAGTAGTCGACTAATAGAGGGGTTGGTCGACTAACAGTCTGGTATAGTCGACTAAAACTGTGCACCAGAGAGTTGGGTTTCTGATTCAGGAAAAGTTAGTCGACTAGGGTCAAGGAGTAGTCGACTAATAGGGGTCTCAAGTCGACTAACAGATACTCTAAGTCGACTAAAACTAAGATACAGAAAGTTGGGTTTCTGGTTCAGGAAAGATTAGTCGACTAGGGTAAAAAGGGGTAGTCGACTAGTGATCTATAGTCGACTGATAATTAGGCTAAGTCGACTAAAACTGTGTTTCTGAGAATTGGTTTCACAGGATATGATAGATTAGTCGACTAATGGTTAGGTCTAGTCGACTAATCGTGGTCAGCGTACAGAACAGAATTTGATGGTTGTTCTTGATGGTTAAAAATATGATTTTGAAGACACAAATGCATAAGGTGTGGAAGCATAGACATACTAAGAATTATAAGAGTCTTGGTGAGTAAAATACTCACTTGGAATGGTTAGGAGAAGCTTGAAAAGATCGTGGTCGACGATAGCACCAAGATGATCCACGGCGATATCGGATACGATCCCAAATCCAAAGTAGTTGAGGTTGAAGATGGAGAAGATGACCTTGAGATGACCTTGGAGATGTTTTGGAGTTGGTGGTTGAGCTTGAGATGGAGGAGGATTTGGTGAAGGCAATCTCTTTGATGAAGTGAAGAAAAGGAAATGGAAATGTAAAGGAATTGTTTATATATGATTTGGATTTTGTGAAGGAGGTGAAATTAATGTAGGTGAGAGGGGGCTTTTTGCAAAGTGGAGGAGGGGATGAGTGTCCCTCTCTTGGCCACTTGGCCGTCCATGGGAGAGAGAGAGAGAAAGAGGGGCATTAATGGTGGAGGTAGGTGGGAGTTGTGTGGAGAGGAAAATTGGAATTTTGGAAAATGGAAAATCATGTGGCTTGTGGAGGAAGGAAGGGATTTAAAGAAAAAGGAAAAAAAGGAAAAGAAATTAAAAGAGAAGATATTCTCTTGGACTCAAAATGAAACTGTTGAAAGTACTGATTTCCGGGTTTAAGTCGGGGATGCGGAAAACATTTCGGAAAATACCGAAATCGTCCGAAATTCAAGTGTCACGGAACGACTCGAAATAATTATCAAAAATCAAGAATATTATATAAGAAACATAGTGAAATCCGTTTTAAGAAATACTTTATAGTTTTAAAACTAAAAATCCCGAACCAATTATCTACCGACTCCGGTGGAATTTTCATAAATTCATAAAATTCTCAGAAAAAGTATTTAAGTAAGAAATGTGATTCTAAGAGATAAAGTCTAAAGACCCATCTAGAAATTCCAATCTGATTGTAAATTAAAAATCCGGGAATCGATCAGCGACACTGGTCGATACCGGTTTAGAAGAAAATCCTTTTAATTCAAGAAAAATTCCAGAAAATCATATAAAATCTAGAATATTGGAAAATGATATTTAAAACTAAAATCGGTCAATTCTAATTATCAGAATGTCTAAATCGAGTAATACTCTAGGATCGGGCCTTCGGTCAGACTAGGGCTGACTCCAAGACCACGAATCCAAATCCAAGACAAAACAACCATATAAGGAATTCATAATACAGAATAATTATAGGAAGTAAATCGAAAACATACGATCAAAAAATCTGAATACGCAACTAAGTACGTATTCTGGGAACGGGGTATTACAACTTTCGCAGGTCACTCGATTGCACTGAGCATGTGCAACAAGCCATTAAATCTTTAGGTTTTCCCTAGAAGACGAGTTTTGTCTCGTGAGGGTTTTCAGTGGTGTAACCCCCTGATCCCTGAGATACGTATCACAGTATCGGTACGCGATACGACGTACAAAATTGATATGACCTCCGTGGTAGTCCGATTGAGTTGATTTCAGTTTCAAAAATCATTTTCTAATATTTGCAATTTTCAGGATTTTCTGGAAATTTTCTGGATTATTTTGGAAAATCTCCGTAGCCGGTGTCGACCGATACCGATTACCGGCCTTCCGATTTTTATTTCACAAACAGAATAAAATTTTGAGAATTGGCTTTCACCGTATGTCTTAGAATCATATAAGCTACATTTGGGTATTTTTGGGGATTTTTCTGAATTTATCGAAAATCGGCCAAACCGGTGTCGCCCGTATCGGCGAGACATTCCAGGATTTTTAATTTGCAAACCGGATCGAGTTTCTGCAAACTGTCTTCATATTACGTCTCAAGATATTATTCTCTATTTTCTGTAATTTTTGGGCATTGTTCGGAGCCGGTCGAATATTAGGCCAATAGAATCTTAATAAAATATTATTTTTATTTTTATTTTTCTTTTCTTTTCTTTTCCTCTTCTCCATTCTTCTCCATTCTTCCCCCGCCTCTCTCCACCGACTTTCCCCCTCCTTTTAAAAACCCATCCTCTCTCTCTCCCCTCTATTCTCTCTCTCTCTCTCTCCACCAACACACATCTCTCTCTCCAAACCCTCTCTCTAACCTCTCTCCTCTCACTTATCTCTCTCTCACAACCCATACCCCCTCTCTCTTTCTCTCTCTGCAAACCCAAAGGAGGGGAGGAGGAGCCGGCGGCACGCCGGAGGCCGGCCAGGCTAGACCAGCGGCGAGGGAGGCCGGCCCGGCCGGTGGCGCGGGAGGCCAGCCAGGCCGGCGGCGCTGGTGAGGGGGGGCATCAGCCCCACCCACTTCTCTCCCTTCTCTCGCGTCGGAATCCGGCGCCGGAGCGGCGCCGGGGAGGCGCCGGCGCCGGCGGGACAGCCGCGCCGGCGGGACTGCCGCGCCGGCCGGGCAGCGGGCGCCCATGGGCGGCAGCAGCAGCCATGCGGCTGCTGCTGCTGGCTGCTTCTCTGGGTGGAAGAAACCCAAACGGGTTTTGGGTTTGGGTTTGGTCCAAACCCGACCCGTTTACACTCCAAACCCGACCCAATAAGGTAATCTTCCTTTTAGCCCCCTGTAAATTAGAAATTACGTTTAGGCAGATATACTACATGATGTTGTACTAGTGATACCATATAATAAGTATAAAATAAACAATAGAAAAATATAGAAACATGTCATCTTTTAATACCATCAATACCTAGCCAGTTATCATCAGGTCATTTCTATAGTCGTGTCCAATTTATATCATACATAATGTTGTCTAGTGGTTACGTAATGAACATGCTAGAGGTGACGTGATAGAAATGAACATGCGAGTGGCGACGTGATAGACGTGTATAGGCAAATGGGCCTATGCAGTGTAATCACTATACGGTGTGGTGTATATACAGCAGTGATGTCTGCTATACCGAAAGCATAATATATGCAATGCAGAACATGCGTCGTATGCCATGCAATGCAGAACATGCGTCGTATGCCATCACAGACAGTATAACATATGCCAGGTAAAGTAACAAGTATACAGGTAACATGATATCGGATAAAGTAGCATGAACAATAACAAGATAGCATACAGGTACCAGGCATGTCATGTGATTTATACAATAGTAGCAATCAGTACCACCTGGTATTACAATCAATCTCTTCCAGTGTCCATACCACTGGCAGTTCATACTGGAGCCCGCACTCCAGTCGAACCCATCCGGACATGGCCTACGTGTACCATTATCCAGACGAGAGAGTGACCAAATAACAAGTGTTCCCAACGTCACTATTGTGTATACTGTTTATTATGTTAATTGGAAACCCGTGGTCGAAGAGTTCTTATCGGGTGGATGTATCCCGTGCATACCCGGGATCACGGCCTTAAACAATCCCCTGGCTGCTGAGATCAGGGCCCTCCGCTAAGAGGGGAGCATGAATCAAGTAACAAGAGCTCATGGAGCAATTGGTAGGAAGCACTACCGTCCCTGCAGTGGGAAAACAATATGGATCCAGTACATCACCCGATAAGATCTAGTCAACCGTCAAGTCTCCCATACCCAAGTTATCATTATGATCTGATATGTCAAGTATACGATGTAACAAGAACAGATACAGTACATGATACGGGTAACATGATAACTGGACCAGAGTTCTGTTGATAGCATAGAACAATATAACGAGAAACGGAACAATATAACATGAACAATATAACGGGAAACATGAACAATAGATGTGGAAGTCCACATATAGCATATCAACAGCTCTCATGTCCAGTATCGGGGAATATCCATATCATTGTAACAGGAATCAATCATATAACATGAATACGGGAAAATGGAATAATAATACATGTAATAAGCACGGTGATCCATATGACAAGAAGATAGAAACAACACAGACATGTGTAACTGTAATATATAAGCATGACATATATGTGTATGATGATCATGCTAATATGAAATGCAGTAGCCCGTGCAGTGATATGCCGTGAATCCATGTAACGAGGATAACAATACATTACATAACGGTATTTCGTGAAGTGGTACCGCTACGTATCGGTGTGCCTACGAAATAACAGGTGTACCGTGTCATAGTATCTGTGTAACATGCACCGGTAATAACTGTAGTCGGTGTCTACTATCCTGTCCAGTGAACTACAGTATCCGTGTAGCCATAAGCCTGCGTAGCACTAATATATGTAGGAACAGTAGTCGACGGTGTCTTATAGTAACGGTATCTAGCATGCATGTCTAGTACCAGTGAAATGTCATAGTGTATCTGTGGATCAGTATGCATGTAACGTGACTGTGATACAAGCCATGTCAAATGGTGTACACGAATATGGTGACATGGTGGCCCGGGTGTCAGTGGCTGTGAAGGTATGATGGCTGTGTCCGGGTTGTCTCTGCCAGTATTTATTAGTAATCTAAGTGCCTCCTTATCTTTCTTCTAAATCAGGAAATACCTAACCATGTGTTAGGTTATTCCTATTACCATGCATGTCCATTTATTATCAATTAATTATTAATAGGTATCAGTATTTATCCATAATCAAGATCTACAATTCATTGCACTAAACATGATAAAAGGTAATTTATAAAATAAAAACACTCACAAACTGACTACAGGACTGTAGCTCTTCCCACGATCGCAACGGATCCAGAATCGTCCCAATCGGAGTCCGTATGCTCCCGATATCGCCCGAATACTAAAAAGAATAAAATGGGGTTAAATATGTAATAACTGAAATTATTCAGGGGCTATTTGTAATTTTTCGCTAACCTCTTCTGCAGGTATTCTTGTACTTATTTCATGCTGGAACTCAGGTATATATGGAGATTATTTACTGTACTGAGGCTTAGCGTACGTACGTGGGGTTTTCCGCCTTGCGTATGTACGTCACATAACGTCCCCGTACCTGCGGGATCGGGGCGTTACAAGTGGATTACACCTACAAAATCCATAAAGAAAGAGAAACAAAGAGTTAGTATTTTTGAAAAACATTTTGAAAGAGAAAAATATTTGAAATATAATTGTAAGATTTAAGTAATCTATAAGTTACAGGAAAACTGAATTTTTCATTCCTAAACTTAGTCTTATTCAAAAATTGTTATGAATCAAAGTAAGGAGTCAAATTGTACTTCTCATCTAGTCTATTACTTTAACCTGAGTCATATGCACCATCGTGACTGTGAAAATTTTGACTAAGGGTTCATTAACTCTAACTCTTATGCCTATTATATATATATATATATAATATATATATATATATATATATATATATATATATATATATATATATGCCTAATCTTCCCATGTAACGAGCCTTTAATCGATGACTCCCAAACCAAACGGTCTTAGAGCACCGGGTGAGAAAACACTGAAATCACCTAGAGGGGGGTGAATAGGTGATAATGCTAATCTAATGAGCTCAATGCGAATTTAAGAACTAATTGCAATTATGCAAGATGCAAGCAACAAGTGATGCACACAACCAAGCCAAGCATATAAGTATGTATGTTCAATATGAAATGATGCAAGGCACAAAGTAAAGAGAGAGAGAGAGATAGAGTAAGAGTCAAGGGATCAAGCACAAACAACAAGATATGTTTCGAGGTTCGAGCACCCATCTCTACATCCCCGCCTTCACACAGAAGGATTTCAACTCCACTAGCTTGTCCACAAAGGACTCCCACAAAGGGAACCTCCACTGAGGATTTGGGGCAATAACAATTATAAGGAGTACCCAACTCCTCTCTTTACAAACACAACCTCTTTCTTGAGGCACAACACTAAGCCAACAAACAATCACCTCACAACTTGAGGGATTAGCACAAGGCAACACAAGGATCACCTCACAACTTGAGGGATACAACCCAAATGCACAACCTCCTCAACACAATGAGGGAAAGGCACAAAGCCAAGCAAATGAAGGGTTTACAACTTGGTGGTCTAAACAACAACCACAAACAATTTCATTCCCATACAAGGATCCTATAGAATGAGATAGTAGATGTAGCTCAAGTGTGGAGAAATCAAAGTGTTTAAAACAAAGAAAAATCACTTGAGAAATCACCACAAAGATATAGATAGAATGAATCAAACCAAATTCTCAAAAGACTATTTTTCTTTGAAATCTTAAAACACTTTAAAACAATAAGATTGATCTTTTAGCACAAAGAAACTCTTTTTAAAACTTGTTTAAACACCAGAGAAAGCTCAGAAATTTCGTCCAAAAATTCTTAGAGAAAACCTATTTCCAATGGGGTATATATAGCCCCTAGAAAATTATAGCCGTTGGCAGCAGAAACTGCCAAAAATGAACTACCGGTCGACCGGTCGGCGACCGCCCAACGGTCGACTTTTGACCGCTGGCAGCTACCGGTCGACCGGCCCAGAACCAGAGAGCAACGGCTCTCTGGCCGGTCGACCGCCCAAAAACAGAGAGCACTGCTCTCTGGTCCGGTCGACCGGTCGGTCGACCGGCCCGAGTGTCTGTCAGACGTACACAGGGTTGTGCACGTCGGTCGACCGACAGAGCCTGTCAGGCACTGTTCTGGGTCAGAAAAACTGGGTAAAAATTATTCTAATAAATTCATAAAAACTTGTAAAAATACACAAAAATAGTTTTATCATTTTATATTGAAATATAAACTTGTGATAAAAATTTCATTACAAATAACAAACATTTTGAAACATTTTTGTGTCTCATCATTTTTACCAAAAATCAAAAATTGTATTTTCTAAACTTGGATTTTTGAATTGAGAATACATTTTGTCCAAAACTCATCCAAATACAAAAACATGATATTAAACAACATTTAAGCATGATGCATATGGATAGAAATCCAATATACATGAACCATATATATATATATCCATGTTTTTGACATTAATTCCAAAAATATGTTTTGTTAAAATACAAAACCTAAAAACACATGAATAGGTATATCAAACTAAGTTTGTCTAAGTAGTTGAAGCATGCATGTATATAGAACAAATCTAATATACACTAAACCATGTAAACTTGTTTTGATATAATATCTATTCGTGAAAACCAAGATCGGTTAAACCAAAAACTGAAAACCAATATGAAACGTGTGTGTTGTGAACTTGAGCATATTATACTATTCTAATCTTTACAAATGGATCTAAACACAAAACTAAACTAGGTACCGATGTCTTCTGCTAGAGCGCAATCTCCAAGCCGATTTGACCCAAACCGTGATTCACTGAGCTTGACTCCAATGAGTGCTATATATGATCTTTGACGCTCGGGCTCTTGAATCACCATGTGAAAACTTTCAAACCATCTTGTTGAAGCTAATCACCAACTAATATCTTGATTAATGATCTGAAACTAAAATCACAAGATAATTAGTACACATAACTACATGAGTTAATCATCATCAAAACTAGAGTGGAAGGCCTTTGGGCCAACAATCTCCCCCTTTTTGATGATGACAAAACTCATGGAGTTATATATGCATGGATTAAAGTTAGGCTTCAAAGAAGCTCCCCCTTAACTCATGCACCAAGATAAGCAAATAAGTATGCATTGAATGTTCATAAACATGTATGCATCAACATGCATAAAACATATATATTTCTAAAATATGCTCTTGATACCAATTAAATAAAACAAAACTATTTACAAAACGAAACTAATGGAACTCTTGATACCCAAAATAAACATGTTCTTTAAATAATGCTTTTGATACCAATTGAACTTTACAAATTGAACTTTAATAAAAACATAAAACATGCATACAAAAACATGCATATAAAACTTAATAAAACCATAAACACATGCATATAAACTCAAATTCTTCTCCCCCTTTTTGTCAATCATCAACAAAGGGGTTAAAAACAAATAAAACAACAAAAAAAATTCTTCTCCCCCTTTTTGTATGAAACAAAGAATCAAGAAAGGAGGTGTTCTCCCCCTTTTGTCTAAAACAAAAACAATATCAATAAGGGGTCACAACAAACATGATACCAATTAAAAAAATGTCAATGAGGCGCACATTGATACCAATAAAAGTGAAACTATACCAAATGAAAAACAACAATCTTGATACAATAAATACCAATTGAAATTAAACATTACAAATTTTGAATTTCTAAACATAAATCTTGATACCGATTATTATTCTTTAAAGCATGAGATACCAATTGAAAATTTTCAAACATAAAGCAATTGAAATTATTATTTTCTTTCATAAAGTAAGGGAGTGGAAAACAAAACACCAATTGAAAGATAAAATACAAGATTTTCTCCCCCTTTATGAAATACAAACTAAAACAATGCGTAGGCTCGAATTAAGATACCAATTGAAAATTGATACCATTAAAACAAAATTGAAAATCAAGCTTAGCATAATCAAAACATGTCCTCAAGGATATAGAAATATGATAAGCACAAATAAACATACATATGTGTATGAAAATGAATACCAATTGAAATTGATATTATAGAATTGAAGCATACATACATAAAAATATTAGTATACAAGAAATGTCAATTATTGATACCAATTGAAAGAATTCAATGATACCAATTGAAACAACAATATAATCAAGTGTATATCTCATATAACCTAAACTCCTAATCATGTTCAAGTTTTAAAAAGATTTTCACTATAAAGCATACAAGAGCATGATCTCCCATCCATCCGCCCTTTGATGGTAGAGGTTTTAAAAATAGGTTTGCAAATATAGTATGTTTGAAAACTACTACCAAAGCGAAGAATATCGCAACTAGTTAAATGGAAAACTTGTTAACTAGTACGAAATCCTTCAAGCAAGGAATAACACAAAAATATTTTTCATGAAACATGAAAATCACATGATCACTAAACCCTCAAAGTCCATAAAGCCCATATCATACTCATGAAAATACAATTATGAGAAACATAGTAAAGTGAGTGAACAAGTGTAATGTGAAACACATAATCATGAAAATGACAATTAAGCTCAATTGAAATTCCTTTAAAACATGAACACATGAAAAACTAAATTTTCATTAAAACACAATTTAGTCTTCAAGGCATATGTATGTCTTATACAATCTAAAGTATACATACATATCCAAACACAACGAGTCCACAAAATATATGCATGAAGGCACGTGGCTCAAAGGATGTATATGTATAATCAATAGTTTGGACAAGATAGACATATACATGAAGTTAAAACACATGATCATAGAAACATATCCAAAATGAAGAATATAAGTTAGAATGCATGAATCATCAAAATTAGACTATACTAGCACATCGAATGGGTACAAATAAGCATTCAAGTCCAAACATATAATAAAGATTTATTTGTGGCCCACTATATGTACAAGTATAAATCCTAGTTTTAATGAAAACTAAACACCTAAACATGTAATCAAATAATGTAGCATAAAACGGTACATAAATCAACATGATAAACACAAAGACGATCATTAGGTAAATCCACATGCTATTAGAGTTATGAAATACATAATAGCTAAACAATGGTGAGAACACAACATATGGGTCCATATAAACATGGGTGATCTCATAAGCTATACATGCATGTCAATGGTCTAATACATGACATTTAACATACAAATCAAAACATGAAGCATCAAAACAAAAATCATAAACATCCAAATGATTATTATGTACATGCATGTGCATTAGATCTAGAGCATACATATTAGTTAAAAAATAAAGTGAGAACTCATAGATATAAATCCATTTAAGGCATGGGTTTCTCAAATAACTAACAAGTATGTCACTAATCTAATAAACATGGCATAAGCATAATGAACCAAATAAACAAGAAATGCTATAAATAGATGAACATGAAAAGCATGTAAATATAAGTGGGAGTTAGAGATTGATACCAAAACCGATGAAGGCACCTCTCTAGTTCTGCAAACCAAGGTGGTCCTTCCACCAAACCTTCCTTGAAAGTGATGTATCTAAAAATGATTTTCTTTAAGCTTGGAACGCATCCACCTCAAGGCACCAATACTCTCACGTGATGCGAGAGCCCACACCTACATCAAAAATCAAAGGGGTGGTCTTTGGTACCCATTTTCTTTTTGGGTCAACGGGGGTTAGTATCTTTTCTAACCCAAACAAAATTAGTTGCTAAATTTTCATCATGTAAGCGATCATAGCAAAATCTAGCAAGGTGGCCCTTACGATCGCAATGTGTACAAGTGTACACATGAGCATACATGTGATGGTGGTGACCGTGGGAAGCATGTGTATGCCGTGATGGGTGTGCATGCAAAGATGGAACTTGTTTCTTACGAACCAAGATTTTCAAGCGTGTATGATCCAAAGCACATTGGCTCAAAGTGGAGTCCAAACAATCAACACTTTTCTTCAAATATTTATATCATTTTCAATACTAGAAGATAAAGTGGAGCATGCAATAGGTGTGCTAGATGAAGAAGCTATACTAGCATGACACACATGAGAATCTAACTAATTTTAAAAGGATTTATTTTTATTTAAAACAAAATCCAATTCTTTTGTAATGAAATCAATTTCATTTTTCAAAACAAGGTTATCTTTTAAAACAAAATCTAATTTTGAAGATAAAACCTCATTGTTCTTCAAAATATCATCACAATCATTTTTGCTTTTCAAAACATCAATCTCTTTTAGGGCAAGGTCTAGTTGAGATCTTAGTGAGTCACGTTCACTAGTAATCTCTTCCTTCTCTTACAAAACCAATTCAAAAGTTGAGCACAATCCTTCACTTCTTCTTTTAATTCAAAATGTTTCTTTTTCAAAAGGTCATGTTTTTCCACAAAATTTTCAAGCTTTGAGGCAAGTTCTACATTTAAATTTTGAACTTCAAAACACCCATAGCAATATGAACTAGAGCTATCATCTAGTTGAGAATCCGATTGTACCTCAAGGGAGTCTTTCCCTTGGACCATGAGGCAATGCTCATCGGACTTGTCTCTCCTAGATCTCCTCAACTTGTTGATAATCCTTGGTAGCTCGGGAGAAGTTAATATGCTCCAAACTGCAAAAGCCGAATCATAATGAGTAAACACATGTAAAAGATCTTCATTAAGAGATGCTCTAAGTGTCTAAGTGCTAATGCATTTGTCTTTTTATGCTTGCTAGCATTAGGGTAGGATTCTTGAGTAGTGGCTTGATAAACTAGATGTCCTAGGCTTTTTAAATGACAACTTATATTGGCCTTTCAAATATCATGTCTAGAAAAATCAAACATAGGAGGGCTATCCATGAGTGCAACTATATGTGTGCAAATGAAAAATGCAAATGAAGATTAGCAAACCAAGATCTCACTCCTAGGTGGTTAAACCTAAATATCAGGAGCGTAGGCTCTGATACCAATTGAAATCACCTAGAGGGGGGGTGAATAGGTGATAATGCTAATCTAATGAACTCAATGCGGAATTTAAGAACTAATTGCAATTATGCAAGATGCAAGCAACAAGTGATGCACACAACCAAGCCAAGCATATAAGTATGTATGTTCAATATGAAATGATGCAAGGCACAAAGTAAAGAGAGAGAGAGATAGAGTAAGAGTCAAGAGATCAAGCGCAAACAACAAGATATGTTTCGAGATTCGAGCACCCAGCTCTACATCCCCGCCTTCACACAGAAGAATTTCAACTCCACTAGCTTGTCCACAAAGGACTCCCACAAAGGGAACCTCCACTGAGGATTTGGGGCAATAACAATTACAAGGAGTACCCAACTCCTCTCTTTACAAACACAACCTCTTCCTTGAGGCACAACACCAAGCCAACAAACAATCACCTCACAACTTGAGGGATTTGCACAAGGCAACACAAGGATCACCTCACAACTTGAGGGATACAACCCAAATGCACAACCTCCTCAACACAATGAGGGAAAGGCACAAAGCCAAGCAAATGAAGGTTTACAACTTGGTGGTCTAAATAACAACCACAAACAATTTCTTTCCCACATAAGGATCCTATAGAATGAGATAGTAGATGTAGCTCAAGTGTGGAGAAATCAAAGTGTTTAAAACAAAGAAAAATCACTTGGGAAATCACCACAAAGATATAGATAGAATGAATCAAACCAAATTCTCAAAAGACTATTTTTCTTTGAAATCTTAAAACACTTTAAAACAATAAGATTGATCTTTTTAGCACAAAGAAACTCTTTTTAAAACTTGTTTAAACACCAAGAAAGCTCAGAAATTTCATCCAAAAATTCTTAGAGAAAACCTCTTTCCAATGGGGTATATATAGCCCCGAGAAAATTATAGCCGTTGGCAGCAGAAACTGCCAAAATGAACTACCGGTCGACCGGTCGGTCGACCGCCCAACGGTCAATTTTTGACCGCTGGCAGCTACCGATCGACCACCTGGTCAACCGGCCCAGAACCAGAGAGCAACGGCTCTCTGGCCGGTCGACCGCCCGGTCGATCGCCCAAAAACAGATAGCACTGCTCTCTGGTCCGTTCGACCGGTCGGTCGACCGGCCCGAGTGTCTGCCAGACGTGTACAGGGCTGTGCACGTCGGTCGACCGGCCCTTGGTTCGGTCGACCGTGCGGTCGACCGACAGAGCCTGTCAGGCACTGTCTGGGTCAGAAAAACTGGGTAAAAATTATTCTAATAAATCCATAAAAACTTGTAAAAATACACACAAATAGTTTTATCATTTTATATTGAAATATAAACTTATGATAAAAATTTCATTACAAATAACAAACATTTTGAAACATTTTTGTGTCTTATCATTTTTACCAAAAATCAAAAATTGTATTTTCTAAACTTGGATTTTTGAATTGAGAATACATTTTGTCCAAAACTCATCCAAATACAAAAACATGATATTAAACAACATTTAAGCATGATGCATATGGATAGAAATCCAATATACATGAACCATATATATATATATAATATATATATATATATATATATATATATATATATATATATATATATATATATATATATATATCCATGTTTTTGACATTAATTCAAAAATATGTTTTGTTAAAATACAAACCTAAAAACACATGAATAGGTATATCAAACTAAGTTTGTCTAAGTAGTTGAAGCATGCATGTATATAGAACAAATCTAATATACACTAAACCATGTAAACTTGTTTTGATATAATATCTATTCGTGAAAACCAAGATCGGTTAAACCAAAAACCGAAAACCAATATGAAACGTGTGTGTTGTGAACTTGAGCATATTATACTATTCTAATCTTTACAAATGGATCTAAACACAAAACTAAACTAGGTACCGATGTCTTCTTGTAGAGCGCAATCTCCAAGCCGACTTGACCTAAACCGTGATTCACTGAGCTTGACTCCAATGAGTGCTATATATGATCTTTGACGCTCGGGCTCTTGAATCTCCATGTGAAAACTTTCAAACCATCTTGTTGAAGCTAATCACCAACTAATATCTTGATTAATAATCTGAAACTAAAATCACAAGATAATTAGTACACATAACTACATGAGTTAATCATCATCAAAACTAGAGTGGAAGGCCTTTGGGCCAACAATGCATGTATATAGAACAAATCTAATATACACTAACCATGTAAACTTGTTTTGATATAATATCTATTTGTGAAAACCAAGATCGGTTAAACCAAAAACCGAAAACCAATATGAAACGTGTGTGTTGTGAACTTGAGCATATCATACTATTCTAATCTTTACAAATGGATCTAAATACAAAACTAAACTAGGTACCGATGTCTTCTTGTAGAGCGCAATCTCCAAGCCAACTCGACCCAAACCGTGATTCACCGAGCTTGACTCCAATGAGTGCTATATATGATCTTTGACGCTCGGGCTCTTGAATCACCATGTGAAAACTTTCAAACCATCTTGTTGAAGCTAATCACTAACTAATATCTTGATTAATGATCTGAAACTAAAATCACAAGATAATTAGTACACATAACTACATGAGTTAATCATCATCAAAACTAGAGTGGAAGGCCTTTGGGCCAATAAACACCCCAAGGACTTAAGGACTCGAGCAAACAAGGCCACAAAACTAAGAATTTTATTATATGAACCCCTTTTAGGCGTGAATACTTATGCATTATTAGGCACAAATATCCAGCTTAATCAGAGGATTTTATATATATTTTTTCTCAAACTTATCTAATCATCTTTCACATAAATACCAAGGCTTACTTAGGCCAAAGCACCTAACTAATCAATAATTAGATTTGTTCATCTTTCATAGATCTATTTTTTTTATATAAGGCATAAGAATCTTTGTTTTGGACCCTAAGTGTGTAAGTGCATGAAGTGAGCATATTTCATTAAGGTAAAGATCAAGACTAAATTACTTTGACAAATTATCTTCCTAACCCTAAAAATCAAATAAATAATCTTATTTTGACCAAGTATAAGAAATCCTAATTTTGATTTTCCTATTCCTTAAAATTGACTCAATTTCTTACAAAAAATATGTCAAACTATTGTTTCAATTTTTAAAAAGTTTTTAAAAGTAAAGAAAATGTTAAATTTTTTTAATAAAAAGAAAAACCTAAGTTATGTTAGAACCCTCCCCCACACCTATCTCATGCATTGTCCTCAATGTATGAACTAATGCATAGATGCATGAAAAAGAAGAAAGGGAAGAAAATATTACCTTAAGGTAGTGGTTCCGGTGGTGGCCTGATTGGTCCACGAAATGCGGCGCAATCGACTTTTCGTGGAGTTCGGAGGAACCCATCAGAAATTTCTCTAATATAACCCACTAACATGATATATACATGAATGAGTTTTATTAAAAATTTAACCCCATATAATTTTCAAATTCCATAATTAATTTCGGAGTCAATTTTGTCAACCGCCTTGTCCCAAAATGGAGTGTGAAAAGATAGAATGATTGACTTGGACTCAAGAAGTACGGGAACTAATACCGACTCAAGAAAGTGACTTAAGTCAAGTAAAGGTTCAGGAGTCGAGATTGGTTCAGGAAGTGGGTCCAAATCAAGAAGTTGAAACTCAAGTCCACATTTATTTTCCAACAATGGAATGCGACTTAATATTGGTGATTCAAGTTCAAGAATGACAGGTGTGGGAATCAAAACTGACTCTAATATATTAATCAAGTCGGGTAACAAAACAGGAGTCAATATTAATTCGGGAATTTGAACTGGATCACAGTTTGAGAATCTAGGTCACATTTCTCATTGAGTTCAATTTCATGAAAATGAGAACTTGCCAATTTATCAATGGGACTTTCAAAATTATAAAATTGGTCAAGTTCAATATGATGATCATCAAAGATGGGCGATTCAATTTCATTATGAATTGGCACAGAATCCAATATTGACTCAGAAAAAAGATTGAAATCAGGTGGAGACACCGGAGTCATAATTGAATCACTAAGTTGAGGTTCATGATCATATTCATTTTCAAGTTCAATTTCAAGAAAGGGATAACTTGCTAAACTGTCAATATCACTTTTAAAATTTAGAGTTTGGGTAAGTTCAAATGATTGTGCTGAAATAGAACCTTGTGTTCCAAAACAACATGACTCTTCGGCTCTGACAGAATGGTTACCGACATCAGAACTGGCCAAACGGTGAGAACATAGAAATTGGTCCATCATATCTATGTCATGACTACGAGCGTTTTGAGCCTGAGTCATAACTTCAAGCATCTTTTCATAGTTGATAGGTTCATTGTTTTGTTGCGATTGGTCTTGAAAAGATGAAGTGTTATTTTGAAATTGGTGGTAAAATTGTGAGTCTATCAGATTTTGTGATTGTTGTTTGGACTCACGCATACTTATTTCCAAAATTGATGGTTTTCTATTTTGGACTGGTGGAACTGAGTATGAATCTTGAAAATATTGTGGACAAGGTAGATAAAGAGGACAAGTTAGTTGAAAATTGGACTCGGGGGAGGTGAATCCTCACTGACTCTGTAAAGAGTTGAAATTATTCTGAAAATTATGGTTATAAGATTGGGAGCATGGGTTATATTGAATCAGATAAGACCAATCCAGCACACTAGGTTGGTTAAAGTTATGATATGCCGGGTTAGTAATATCCGAAAAAGAGGTTGGTGTGTAATATGGATTACCATTAAAATTGAAAAATTGTTGTTATAAGTCATATCACACAATAAAACACAAACAAAGAAAAAAAACAAACAAATAAGCAAAAAAAAAAATTCTAACCTAAGTTAGGGTAGACCTTTGACCTAGACGACTCCTAACTGGTTAGACTGTCCATAGGAGGTATAATGCAGACTTTGACCACAAGCTAATCAGCCAGGTCAGGGCAAGATTGGTGGGAGGTTATCCTTCAAAGACGTTCCTTAATTAAGTAACCACCAACCTTCGGGCTTTCAGCCCTTAATCCTCTTCCTAGACTCTAATTTGGCAGGAGTCAAATTCCAACACTTTTCCCCCTTAGGATAATCTCCTAATTGAGTCTAAGATATCCCTAGGGCCAACGTCTAGGCTTGGGTTAGTGAGTGAGGAGATTTTTATGGGCTAAGGGAGGGTAATGACTTTCCCACCTTATCTTGTTTATAGGACAAGCCCTTAAATCAATTTAGTGCAGTGTACAAGTATATAGAAAAAAGTAACATTCAAGCAATTATACAAGAACGAACCCTATACTAAATTCTATGCACACATACCTTGGCTCCAGCACCCTTCAACAGTAAATAGAAAATGAAATGAAATAGACACGTGCTTAAATGCAAAGTCTAAATAATTTTTAGCATTTACAATTAACTTTTTATTGCTGTGCTAAAAATGTATATACAGTGAGTCAAACAAAGAGATAAATGCTACAGAAAATTCAGATTTTCAATTCAGTCAACCTGCAAAAATACAGGTTAGTAGTTCACTCAGTTTTGTCACTAGAATGTAGCAAATCTGAGGGCTTCTTGTCTCTACTTTCTTGATCAGAGTCCAAGGCCACTTATGTATCAACTGCAGCAAGAATTCCTTATTAAATATGTACAAAAAACAAAGAAGAAAGTTAACCAAAAATGTAAACTTTTAAAGAGAGTAACTTACCGTCCCTCCCCGGTAACGGCGCCAAAATTTGATTGAGCTTGAACCTGCACACAAAACACAGAATTTAAAACTTTAAAATAAAGAGTGCAAGTGCTCAATTCTATCGCAATAGCAAGTGGCTATGCGGGTCGTGATCCACAAGGAGGGACTAGCGATGAAATTTTTTTGTAAGTCTTCTTTTATGTTACAAAGAATGGTTAAAGTTCTTCTTTAGTTCTTTAAAAAGAAAAGTGAAAAGAGTTAAAGTCAAGTTAGGCGGAAGTGAGAGATTGGGAAGATAGAGAAAACAGAATTGGATATGTACAAAGAAAAGGAAAAGGAGTGATAAAAGATTTGGTGGATTGTGGTGTTCTAAACTAAATAATTAAAAGAAAAGAAACTAAAAATTACTTACTTCTTTTGGTCAAATACCTACCTTGAATCTTTTGCAATGATGTTACCTTGAAGTGAGGCGATCATCGTATAGCCCATAAGAGTTGATTCCCGTTTCCTCCACATTATATCATCAAGACGTTACAAGTATGAAGTGATACAGAATGAAACTCAAAATCTATCGTCATGGGATATCGGTGGCACTCGCAAAGGCAAGACTCTTTCGATGCTTTTAGACTCACTTGGATAGCAATTGTACCAAAAGAAGAAAAGTAGAGAAGAAGAAGAAGAACATAAAAACAAAGTACATACAAAAGGGAACTACAGATTCAATTTCATAACAATAAGAGAAAAGAAGAAAATCTTACACCGGTGTCACTCTCAGCGCAAGCTTCGTTCTCGTTCTCCTATGAAACTCTTATCTCCTCTGATTTACATAAATTAAAACTAAAAATTACATAAAAAATAAAAACCTACACTACAAAGAATGAAAAACTGGACTAAATCCTATCTTTGCTTGGTCGTCCCCATTTACAGTGAAAACCCTACCTTTTATTGGCAAAAACCTAAAGGAGAGAGGTGTGAGAAGATAGCGGGAGCAAACACTCTCCCTAACTCCCTAACAAAGCCGTGAAAACGCGGCTTTGGCCGCGTTACCGCGGTCAGGGTATGGCCAGGTAGCCACACCCTGTTGGTGGTGCTCCCCGGCTTCTCGATTTATATTTATCTTCAGCTGGATTTGCAGGTTAAGTCCAGGATTTTGACGAAATGGCCTTTGATCCTTGGCTTCAACCGATCGATTTGTAGGGATTTATTCTAACTGATTTTCAACCGATCTGAACCGACCTGATCTGCCCTAATTTACTGAGTTTGAATTAATTCTGATTTAATTCAGAATTTGATGGGCTTTTGGGCTCATTTCTCTTTACTCTCCTTTAGGAATAGGCCTGCAAATAAATTAAATAATTAATTAGGAAAAAGCAGAGTTTATTCTATAATAAGTATGAGAATATAACAATAAATGTACAATATTAGTGACTAATCACTTCTCGTCGGTCGTACCGTTATGACGAGCTTTGAAAGGCTCATGAGGTGCTGCTTGAAGAGACACAGAAACTGCGCTCTCGGATCATATTCCTTAGCTTGAGCGGTCAAGTGGAGAGCTTCGGAGGATGGCAGGGGGGTGCGAGCCGTGATCTCGAGGAGCCTGGCCTTCAACCTGGGGGCTCGAATAACCGGTCAAAAAGATTGACTGATTAGGCTGAAGGCTCTAGCGGCTGGCGCGGGAGGCCTTGCAGATGGTCAGAAGACCAAGGTTGTGGTTCCAGGCGGAGTTAAATAACTTGCCCCCCTTTTGTAGGAACTGATGAAGTAAGGAGTTATGTCATCCATTTTTTGTGTGTGTTTGAATTGTTGCACTTAACTTTTTTTGTGTGATGCTTGGATCCTTGTTTTTTTGGGCTCCCCGAGGGGTTGCCATCATAGGAGGACCCGTATACGTTGTTGACTCACTCGGGTAGCAATCCAGGCGAAGAGCTATCTTGGCCGATGCCGAGCAACCATTGTGGGCGAGTTCCCGAGGAATAGCCGTCAAGCTGAAAACTTATATATGCTGTTGACTCACTCGAGTGGCCGTCAGAGTGAAGACCTGTATAGCGTGACTCCGAGTAGCTATTGTGGGCGAGTCCCCGTCTTTAAGGGGCTCCCCGAGGGATTGCCGCATGGGATGTTTTTCCCTTGTAGCCATCAGGTTAGGACCCGTTGATCGATTACTGATATTGCATATTTATAGTCACATTCTCATATTTATTATTAAATAAACTTTGTTTTAATTATCTTTTTTGTTTAATTATTTGCAGGGCCTTTACTAAAGGAGAAGGAAGAGAAAACGAACCCAAAAGCCCACTAAAGTTTAGATCAAATCAAAATCAAGGATTAGGGCAATTGTCAGCTGAAGATCAAAGCAATCAGAGAGATAACACAAAATGACAATCGATTAAATTCAAAGTTTGATGGATCCATTTTGGTTAGCTAAAGATCAATAGGGATATAGATGAATCCAGAGCCCAAACTGAAAATCTATTAGAGATAAAGGATGTTCGAGAGATCAGAGGCTCGTGCACCCTGGATGTGGCCATCTCTAGGCCGCGAAAATGCCGCAAATGTCTCGTTCTGCCGCATTACAATTGAGATACGGGGAGCATTTGCTCCCCCTATCTTCAGACACTCTCCCCCATTGTGTTTTCTCTATAAATACCTACAAATTCTGAGGCACGGGAGAACGATTCAGCAGGGAGCATAGGTTTGGCTATTCTGTAGTCTGTAACTTAGGATTTTAGTTTTTTTAATGTAATTTTCATTTTATTTATGTAACTGAGAGGAAAGGAAAGTTTCATGAAGGAATGAGAATGAAGCTTGTTCTGAGGGTGACATCGGTGTAAGTCTTTCTTTCTTCCATTCTTATTTGAATCAAATCAAAGTTTTTTTTTCTTCTTTACTCTTATTTTTCTTTGCTTCTCCCTAAGTGCTTGTAAATCCAAGTGATTCCTACAGCCTCGAAACTGTCTTGCCATTGCAAGTGTCATTGATGGCTTATGGTGATGGATAAGTATTCCTTAGTTAGTTTAGCTTGCCCCTTAATGTTGACACTCTAAAAGGACAAAACTCTCCCATTTATCTTCAACTTTTCTGAACGATGTCTAACTTATTGACATTTACAAAAGATAAGTCAAGGACAAGCTGACTACCAGGGACAAGATAGCGACTTGGTGTTTACTAATCCAGTGAAGCAGACAGTAAGTCAAAGTTGTCTTTGAAGAGATCCAAACAGGCCTAAGATGCTCAGTTAGTTCAACACTTAGCCTTGCATGAGCCCAAAGGGATAGCCTCTGTATTCGCTTTAAAGCTCTTCATGACTCCATACAGAGCTAACTTATAGCTTCGCCTGAAGCTTTCTTGGTAGCTTCGCTTTGAGACAACTATTAGCTTCGTTTGAAGCTTCCCATTTAGCCCCGCCAGAGGCTGATCCAGGAGCTTCGCTCTAGAAGCTTTATCCCTAGTTTTGCTAGAAGAGAATTAGCTCCACTGTGGGCTGAGTCTTCGAATGAGGCTTTGAAGGTAGCTTCGTATGAAGTTATGAGCTAAGTCTTAGCTTCACATAGGGCTACGAAGGTAACTTCGCCTGAAACTCTGAGCTAAGTCTTAACTTCGCATGATTTAGCTCCACAACGAGCTTTACCAGGTCATCAATTGACCGTTTCCCACAGGGAATTAATGGGTGAACCCCACTAATTTAGTGAGATTAATGCCACTTTAAGTGGGCGGTTACACCCGCCCACTTCGTCCTACATTAAGTGGAGGCAATTAAGCCACAACGGTAGGAAGGAGTTCGCACGAACTCTCTAGCTTTGCCGAAAGCTCGCAAGTAGCTTCGCTGCAAGGTCATTTGCAGTCTCGCGCGAAGCTAAAGACTGATTCAGTCTTGCTGAATTCAAGGAGGGCAGTTACACTCCCTTTTGGCTATAAATAGTCTCTTGTCGAGATGAAGGACGGACAGAGAGGAAAAAAGGGCTAACGGGCTAGAGAGAGGAGATTGGCTGAAGGAAATTCAACCAGAGATTCTTCTAGAGAGTGTTCTCTTATTCTTCTGCTTCCAAATCCTTGATTTCAGAACCAAGCGAGAAGGGAATCCTATTAGAAGGTAGCTTGATTGTCTGATTGATTGCATCGTCAAAGGGATAAAGTGATCGCACGCTGATCAGATTCCTACCGGCGTACTTCCCCAGAAATCTCAGAAGAGATCTACCTGTAATTTTCTTTTAATTACTTGTAATTTCACTCCTCCACCTTTTTTTGTATGTTTTCCCATGAATAACAAATTTTCGATGGAAAACAAGATGGCGACTCCGCTGGGGAACCACGTCTTCTTTCGCAACAAGGAGATAAATCACAAAGCAAGGTCAGAATCTTGAGCCCGTCATTGTCGAAAACTTGGTCGTTCACTTTGATCAAGAAAAATTCGATGAACTACTCTATGGGGGTAGCCCAGTGCTCCACACGTGGAAGCACAGGATGGTTTTTGTGGCTAAGGCTTCAGTAGCTGCAGAACAGAAACCAGCCTTAATCGGGCGAGCAACCGGACGAAACTCATCCCAGCTCCTCTCAGCCTCAGCCGAGGCTAAAAGTGACTCAAGCGAGGCTAGACAGGTTCTCTGCGAACCTAAAACTTTGCTTTCCAAATAGGTGTGGAGGACGAAGCAGAAAGTTTCGTGCGAAGTTTCAGGTGAAGTTCTAGCATAACTTCGCCTATCACACGAAGACAAAGGCAAAATGCCTATACAGTTTGGCAGCATTGCCAATATTATTAGCCATGAGGCTAAGTTGGTATCTCTGCCTTCGCCCAATCTTGAAGCATTGGCCCATAGTGCCAACCTTACCCCTACAAGCGAAGTTACTGATGGCGTGGCTAACACAGTGCCAGTACCTAAGAGTACTAACAAAGTTCTTAGCCGCGAGGCTGGAACTGAAGCACTCTACAGTGCTAAGTACCTTCGTAGTAAGACAAAGAGCAAAGCCCCACAACATGCTAAAAGCGAAGTTACCATGACTTTGCTTCCAAAATTTTCTGGTGCTAAGCTCGCGTCTTGCGGCAGAGCTACACGTCTAACTTTGCCAAGCGAAGATAATATAACTGATAAGGTTATTTTCAAATCACCTAAAAACAGAAGCCTCAAGGCTAGAGGTCTCCAGCCCGAACAACCTCTTCAAGTTAACACCGATCTACGAGAGTTCCTAACTAACAAACAGAAGTTAGAGCTACTCCATACTTCTCCATCTTGTTGTGAACAAGTGGGATATTAGTTGGTAACGGTCCATTCAGTCCATTGCCGATTAGGACCAGTGCCCACCACTCTTCTAGTCCGACAGTCAGTTTTTAATCGACTATCAATTCGAGCCCCTGTCAAGCATCACAAAAAAGTGAAAATCACAAATCCTACTAGATCTACCCTCTGCATCTGTAAACACGATAGGAAGGGGACTGGAACCGCTCAGGGTAGATGAGGGTGACGGGATGCTAATTCACCTTCGTTCAGTTCTCAAGACCTGGACTATAGCCCTGGCTTAGGTAAAGTCTTGGTAGGAGAGGAAGGTGTGTTTCGAAGCACCAGATCTAGGGTGGCAATACCCTACAACTATGAGCAGCCATCCTCTTCAACTGGGGTGATATCACCTGAACTATTGAAAAGTTTATTCCAATGGTCTGATGATGAAGGAGAAGCTAGTGGGTATGCCTCTTTAGCAACGGTCAGCTCGGTACAAACGGGCAGAGTATCAGTGCATATGACCGATAACGACAATGATGACCATCGCCGACGGATGGAAGCTCAAGAGCAAACCTCCAAGACCGAGCAAGAAGCCTTGGACAACATCCAACAGATGTTAGCTCAACTCCTTATCAATCGGAATAATAATGATGCCGGAAGCAATCATAATAAGGAGGAGCATAATGATGATGAACAACCTTAAGACTGAGAAGTCAAAGGAAATATCTTCAATCGATGCTTAAGTTCTTAAAGGCATCCAAGCTCAGATCACATCCCTAACTCAGAAGGATGAATTGAAGAAGGTAGGCATGACTCATCCTTATCCACTTGAATGGGACTCAGTGCCATATCCTTCAAAGTTTAAACCACCTATGTTACATACGTATGATGGTAAAAGCTCGCCAAACCAGCATATCTATTACTTTCGGTCTGAGACTGGTAATGTTATAGATAACGATGCTATTATGACCAGACTGTTGATTAGTACTCTCAAAGGAGTAACTTTCGACTGGTTCAGAAGCCTTCCACCAGGCTCTATCAATTCCTGGATCGACTTGGAGACTCGGTTCCTTTCTTGTTTTTATGAGGATGTCACCGAGGTGACCATGGATAAACTCCTCTCCACTATACAGAGGAAAGGAGAATCAGTTCGTGATTACATTAAGCGGTTCAAAAACTTATCTCTGATGTGTCTGGCAGGGATGCCATTGACCATGTTGTTGCAGACATGTAGGCATAATTTTCTCGACTAAGTGGAGATTCGTATGACAGCTGTCAAGGCTCATACCTGGAAAGAACTAGTTGAGCAAGTTGAGATAGCTGAGAAGTCGGCTAAAAAGTTTGAACCGTCTATCCTCAAAGGCAAATGGGGTATGAATAATAAAGGGCGCGGCGAGATGGCACAATCTTCTCAAGCCAAAGGAAAAGAGAGTATGTCCATTGAGTTATCAGGGAGGTTCCTCCGAAGACCAAGAAAAGCGGCGTCAATAATCAGGAGTTTAAGTTTTCTCCAAAATAATACTCCTTCAAAGATGAGTAGGTAGTCACAATATTCCATCTACTCCAGAAAGGGAACAAGTTGAAGCTGCCAAAGGCTGAACGCCCTAACGAAGTGCTTTGTTCTCAAGGATAAAATTCAGGATTTGGTCGATGCCGGGGTTCTAACTTTGAAGTCAGAACAAAATAAAGTCACAATGAACATGGTGATTCTATAATTTGGCACTTGCCAAAGGTCACAGTTTCTGAAGGGTCATTTCCAATCCCTAGGGCTCGGTTGGAGATAAATCATCTTTCAGCTACATAGCAAGAGACTAAAGGTCTTATTCCCTTAACATTGAAAATTGGAGAAATCATGTGGATGCACCCAGACGTCACCGAAGATGAACAGTGCAATTCAAAGAAATCTAAGTCAAAGGGAGATCCTGCAATGTTGTCTCTGTTTTGTCGGATGATGACAATGTAATGATAGCTTCTTTTAGCGATTCTAAAAACAAGAGATATGCTTTCACAACACAGGCTGATGTACCCCAGCCAACGGGCACTCGGTCGGAAAAATTGTACTTGAAACAGTATGACAAAACTACTGATAAGATACAACAGCAAACTACGTCAGTTGAAGTACCTGTTCCAGCCTCAGTCCCGACTTCAGGAAAAGAGAAGCAAAAAGAAGTCCGGTTTGACCGTGTTTTGAAGAAACCTTCAGGCCCAAGACTTGACGTTCCTTTTCGCTTTGATATATTGCCCAGCTGGCTAATATTCCAGCTCGTATCACCATACACGAGATGCTTCGCCTCTTGAAAGAGACAAGAGAAGCACTCAGGGACGCACTGGCTAATTCAGAATCATTTCTGACACATATGCTAGAAACCCCTGAAGATGACAGCCGACCCATGTGTTCTGAATGTCATCATTTACAGTCAAAAGTACCTGCTATCACTTTCACAGCTGAGGACATGCTCCTCAAGGATAACAAACATGATCGACCTTTGTATTATACTGGATACATCAGTTCGATGTGTATCAAAAGGATACAGGTTGATCCAGGGTCCGTACTCAGCATTATTCTCAAAAGGCTCCTCTATTTCCTTGGGATACTCCTTTATTGGCTGTCTGCAATGACTACTATGATATACGATTTTTATGTAGAGAGTAGTCACCCACTCAGAAAGATTCAATTTTGTTGTCAAATCGGAGACCTGAAATCAAAAGTGACATGTTACATCTTGACGCTGACACGTCATACAACTTGTTGCTAGGACGACCTTGGATCCATGCTAACTGGATAGTTTCTTCTACTCTGCACCAATGCTTCAAGTACGTAGAAGACAATGCAACAGTACAAACGGTGTTCGCTGAAAAACAACCGTTCAAAGGGATGAAAAATTACTTTACTGATGCTCTCCTATATAAGGAAGCTAAAGCATCAAAAGAACCGTTGCCTGATGATGACGACAGTGGCAGCGAAGCAGATTCAGAGTCTGAAGGAGACACACAAACTACTTTGGCTTGTGAACCAATTGTAGCATATTTCAATGATCCTCAATATAATAATCCCTCTGGGGATGATGATGAATAGGTAATTAATGAGAATGTTATCTTTGATTATCTTGTGAGTGTCGAATTGCTTGAATCTGTCGACAATAACTCTCTACACATGCTTTTGCACAAATCAAGCATGACAAGTACATCTGTGGAGTATGTGGAAAGGGTCCGTCTTCGTGGTCCCTCCATTCAAAAGGGGTCAGTCGCTGATAGTATTCGATAGGGCCCAACTGCGACGGTCTGCAATCACTAATTCGAGTTCAGACTCAAGAGCCCCCGTAATTTTTCTATTATGTGAATGTTATTCATTTTTGTATCATTTTTCACATCCATATCATGCATTATGTAAATAAAAATAAGTTTTTTTACTCTTTTTCTCTCTAAAATTGCAGGTCCACCATTAATGGAGAGGAAGGCCCATAATCAAGGATTTATTAAGGATTAATGGGATTAATTAAAGTGCCAAATGAAAAGCCCAAAAGACTAGCCCAAGGTCTGGAGTCATTCACGCATACACTCAGCATTTTAGAAGATCCATGTGGCCAACAGACTCCAACAGAACGACAACAGAATCTGTTAGCGCAACGGCCAAGATTCTGCCGCGGAAACGCGGCTCTGGCCGCGGATCCGCGGCAGGAATCTGGCCGTTGAGCCAGAGATTTTATCCAACGGTCTAGATCTGGGAGCCTCCTCTTCTGAAGCCTATAAATAGACACCAGGGCCTCTGTGAGAGAAGGAGGGGAGACTTGGAGAGAGAGCTTGTATTTTAGAGAGAGTTGTAGGGATTTTCTCTAGTTTTTTAGTGCTCTTGTAATCTCCTTCTTCCTCCTAGAAATTCTGCTAAAGAGAGAAAGAGAAGAGTGTGAGAGCTTGTAATTAAAGGAGTGACAACTTTAAAGTAAGGATTAATCCATCTTTCTTCTCATCTTTGCAATTTCTAGTGCTTTACTTTCTTACTTTACTTTCTTTAAGCTTTACTTTCATTGCACTTATATTCTACCATGAGTTGTTGTTTTTTTTCCATTGCAATGTCTAGCTAATACTTCTAACATGACTAGCTAACCACTAACTTTGCTAACTTCTAACTCTTGGGTGATTGCTAACTTTTAATCTTGCAACTTTGAGTCTCTTTCATCCCCAATGAAGTTGAGTTACTTTCATTCTTGGCAAGTGCTTGTTGTAATTCCATATGATTCATGTGAGCCTCATTTAGAGCCTTATCTTTAGAACAAGTGTCTTGATGGAACATGGAGATGGATCACCTAAATTTGCTATTGGTTTGTAGTACAATTTTCTTACTTCAATGCTAGCTTAAGTATGGCTTTGAATGACTAATGAATCTTGTATCTTCTTTCTTAGCATTCCCTTGAGTGACACTCCTTGATTCCACCATTGAAATTCTATCTAGGGAGCCGATGAATCAATGAGGCTACAAGCCAAGACCGAGAAGAACACTCATCTTTCAAGTGGGAATGTAACTTGGCCAACAAGCAAGACAAACCTTCGCCGATGAATCAACATGATGCATGCATCACCATAATGAGTTTAGTAAGTTAGCAAATTAGAAAGGTTAGCAAGTCATGGTTTCTTCCATCTAAAAGTTTTTCACAAGTTTTCCTTCGCGAGTCTTCTTTCTAAGCAAGGCAAATTTTTCAAAGTTCTTTTCCTTTTCTTTTACATCGCTTTTCTTTTCATGCAACCAATCCACGATGAATTTTCCCGCTACTTTTTCATGTCGTTTTGATTCTTTTTGAACATAGAAGAACTTTCGTTTTCTCTCTTCACAACTTAACCGTAAAGCTTCCATCGCGAGCTCTCCCAGAGAATCGACCCGTAATAGTTCATACTACTACGGTGATTCGGAAGGAGTACATAAACATTGTTAATACATTCTTAGAGTTTTTGAGCATCACATTCGAACAAAGAAGGTTGACTCTAAACCCTCTATTTCTGAATTGAATACACTATTCCTTCCCTATCAAATTTTTGGCGCCGTTGCTGGGGAGAGCAACAGTTTACATTTAATTGAAGAACTAAACGAATTTTCTTCTCTGTTGCAGGTTACAGGTTGAATAAACAGGAAATAAAGCATTGCAGTAACATATAAGTGGCCTTGGGCCTCTGCTCTAGAAAGCAGAGACCAGGGGCCCTCGGATTTGCCGTGTTTTCTCGGCCAAAGCCGCGGATCCGCGGCAATGATGAGTTGACTACTAATCTATTTTTGTGCAGGGTTGCTTGCTCTGCAAAAAATATAGCTGCTGCAAATTTTAATTTCTTGTATGCTTTCACCAAGATCCTGCTAATAAATCAACATTAAAACATTTGTTGTAAAGTTAAAAATTGATTAGACGTTTGCATTTTTAGGCACGTGTCTTTTCAATTCATTTACTTTACTGTTGAAGAGTGCTGGAGCAAGGTACGTTCGCATTGCATATCGAATAGGACTCACTTCTTGGTTGATTTACATCGCTTTGAGTGAACCTTGTTTGCATATACTGTACACTTGCACAAAATTGATTTTAAGGGCATCACCCAATAAATAAGATAAGGTGGGGATTTTATCACCCTTTCTTTGGCCCAAAAATCATTTTCCAAGCACTCACAATCCCAATCTTTTAATAAAATCTGATAGACGTTGGCCCTAAGGACATCCGGACTAAGTAGGAGATCGGCTGAAGTTGGAAATTGCTGTTGATTCATACTCCAGTCAAATCAGTGTCTAAGGCTGGGGATTAAGAGGTTAAGCCTCGAAGATACCGTGGTTTGGCGTAATTAAGGCCTGTTGCTTACGCTCGGATACCTCCCACCGTATTTTGCCCCTACCTGGCTGATTAGCTGTGGTCTTATTCAAGCAACAACCTTCTTCGGCTCATCGAACAGTTAGGAGTCGTCTAGGTCCAGGTATCCTAGATAGCTTGTGATTGATTTTTCTTTTCTTGTTTGTTATTTTCATTTTCTTTTCGCTGCTGTGATCGATGAACGTTGTTTGTGATTGTGTATGCAAGAGTGGTACCGGGATCCAGATTCTGCAAGACTTGTTAGAATTTTTACACTTGCACAAACACCACCACTTGACACAATCCCAATAATGGCAAACAACACTTCGCTTCAAGATAAATTCTACCCGATTCGCACTTCACTTCCATCATGCATTCTTCTCCCTGTAACCAATGGAAATAATTTTGAGCTGAAGCCACAATTCATAAACACTCTTTCCCGATTTCATGGCTTAGAATCCGAGGATGCGTATTTCTTCATTCGAGAGTTTGAAGAAGTATGTGTTATGATGAGAATTTCCCAATTGACTGAGGACGCTGTTAGACTAAGGTTCATACCCTTCGCGCTGAAAGATATAGCTAAGAAATGGCTTTACAATCTTCCCACCAGCTCGATTCTTCATGGGATGATTTTATAAAAGTCTTTCTTAAAAAGTTTTATCCCATTCACAAAACAACCCTCATGAGAAAAAACATTATGCAATTCAAGCAAGAATCCAATGAACCATTCTGGAAATATTTTGAGCGTTTCAAAGATTTACTAGCCCTTTGTCCTCATCACGACATAGAGAAATGACGTCAGTGCCAAATTATCTATGACGGACTTGATTACCAAATGAAGACACTCCTTGAAACCATGTGCCAAGGGGAATTTTTAAAGAAAGATGAGAATTAGGGGTGGGATCTCTTTGATGCCTTAGCTGAGAAAATAATTCAGTGGGAGTCATGCCCAGATAAACCCACTCCCACCACTTCCAGAACCTGTATGCATTCAATAGAATCCTCCATAGCTGCTGAGGCTAAGATCACACAATTAATGAAGAGGATAGAATTGCTTGAATCAAGGGAACATTCTGCTGTCAACCAGGTTAGCCCATCACCTGTGATCAAACTGGGTTGTACCTATTGCCATGATCTCAACCACGTATTTGAGGAGTGTCCTGTATACCAGTCTTAAATGTATCAGGAGAACACGAATACTGCTTTCACCAGACCCCACCACAATCCATACTCCAATATGTACAATCCGGGATGGCGAAACCATCCAAATTTTTCTTGGAGTCAGTCTGGTCCTGAGCAACTTAGGCCACCATTTCCACATCAATATCATGCTTAACACAGTTTCAACCAAATCAATCAAATTTTCACTCATATCAAAATCCACCACAATTCCAACCTTATCAGAGTCCACCACAATTCCCAACCAGTTTCCAGCCTCCATATCAACAACATCAACCCCAGAGTAATTCCGAGAAAAGAATATCTGATTTGGAGAAAATGATAGAAACCCTATCCAAAACCCAAGCTTCAATGATGACCCACCAACACCAGGATATGAATAAATTACAGGTTCAGATAGGGCAATTGGCTAATTCTTTAAATAAAAGACAAAAAGGAATGCTACCAAGCCAGCCAGTGCCCAATCCAAAGAATCACTTCCCTCTGCATGAAGTGGAAGACATGGGCCCCAGTCAGTGTAACACTATTCATATTCTGAGATCTGAAAAGCGGGTAGATAATAAGGTTTCTAATCAACCATCCAAACCAGTGCCAAAACCAACACCTCCTGTTCCAGTGCAACCAACTCCAGACAATCCATCTTTCAGTTCTGAGCCATCAACTTCAAAAGCCAAAGGAAAAGAAAAGGTAGATGAGCAACCATATAGGCCTAGTGCACCATTTCCAAATAGGCTGGCAAATCAAAAGCTAAATGCTCATATGAAGAAGATAAGAGAAATGTTCAATCAGGTCCAAATCAATGTACCTCTTCTTGATAAAATACAACAAGTGCCTTCATATGCAAAATTCTTAAAGGAAATGTGCACCAAGAAGAGGAAATCAAATGTCCCTAAGAAAGTCTTCCTAGCTTCAAACATCAGCGAGTTGTTCACTGGGCCAATTCCTGTGAAATATAAGGATCCAGGGAGCCCAACCATCTCATGTATCATAGGACAGACTACTATCAATAGGGCATTACTTGATTTGGGAGTCAGTATCAATCTCCTTCCCTTTTCCGTGTATCAACAACTAGGGTTAGGCGATCTCTGTCCTACCCAAATGACGATACAACTGGTCGATCGCTCTGTGAAGATGATACCCAAAGGGGAAATTCATGATGTTTCTTGTCAGAGTTGGGGAGTTTATTTACCCTGTTGATTTCATAGTTCTTGAGACACAACCTGTGTCTAACTCCAATCATAGGGCTCAAACTCCTGTTATCTTGGGACGATCATTCCTTGCTACAGCAAATGCCATCATTAATTGCAGGAATGGATCAATGAGGTTAACTTTTGGCGACATGACTCGAGAAGTGAATGTCTTCAACATTGACAAACAACCTCGTAAGATAAAAGATCACACATTTGAGGTAAATTTTGTTGGAAACAATTGGGAGGAAGGGAGTGAAGATTTAGAAGATGAGTCGCTGTTTCTTCATGAATTATTTCAAAATGAACGCGATCATCTTGATGTGGAAAACCTAATGTTAGAGTGCCCTTTCAAAAGGGGAAAATTGATTTGGATATCTTCACTTTCAGTGAGCCAACCGCGAATGTATCCCATGAGGATATAATTTAAGAACCTCCGATTGACATACCATTGAAGACCTCTTTGCAGATGAACTCATGTGTTTGGATGAGCCAACTCGGGATTTGTTAACTGATTGCACATCTCTAGGGGAAAATGTTGACCTAAGCTTTGAGGAGCTGCGTGGAGATGAGTTGGAATTTCTCAACATTAGGAATAAAGAAATTCAAAATGAGAAAAGTGGTGATGAAAATTCTTTTAGTGAGGATTGTAGTGACATGAGGGATAAAAAACTAAAGCAATTGAAACTGGGGATGCCAAGGGCTCCAATGACAATTCGATTGGCATCCCAATTATGCCTGATTAAACGCGCCCATTGGAATGATGGGAAATGGGCTAGAGGAATACGACCAAAAGAAGTCTTTGATGGTGGAGATACTTTTTCCCTGTAAATAATTTTCCCTGTAAATAATTTTTGGACCCTTTTGTAAATAAATAACACTAAAATATTAGAAAATAAAAAAAAATCTGGACTTTGGTGCTAATTGGCACCAAGAATCCCACTTCTTCATAACCCCTTTTCAAATAACCCTTGTTTGTAAATATTCAATTTCACCTAGGGTTAATTTTGGACTCCTACCTTTCAACTCCCTATAAATTGTCTCCACCCTGTCTTTCTCCCTCAAACCCCAGAACGAAACCCAGATTTGAACTCCCATCTCCAAGCGCCGCCCCCAGAAATTTTCCACTTCTCAGCCGCTTCCTTCAAGCCGCGTTTCCGCGACCATAGCCGCGATTCTGCAGCTTTCCTGTTTCTGCTGGAGCGCCGCCAACTGCGTTGACCGTCGATTTCTTCGCTGGTGGCCGATCTGGTGCCCGATTGTCCAGAATCCGGATCCAGTGCCCTCTGCAACCTGTAGTTGGTTCCCCCCACGTTATCCGGGGGCGGTTTGATTTTCCATCTCCTGATCTATTGTTGTACACTGTTAAACATGGCACCAAATCTGTTTGTTGAGAAGGATTTTGCTAAAATTCATTGTGATCGTAATGGGTACAGGCACATTTTTCTTGATAGGATTCATGCCTGGGATTGGTATTCACTTGTCTATGATAACTCTGCTAATGATGCATATTATTGTCTCGAGTTAGTAACATCCTTTTATAATGCAATTGATCATGCATCAGTTAATTTTGAGACATACCAATTCACGGTCCATATGCCCTTAGGTGACATCTTCATCACGATTCCTCTCCTTGAGGAAATTACTCATATCCCTAGTTACCCCCAGCATAGCGACCCCCTTCCACTTATAGATTACATGACCATTATGGGGCTCGCTGCACCGAGCAAGACCGCGGGCTTAAGGCCAGCACCACATTCCGAAATGTACATTGCGTTGGACGATGGATCCAACGCAACATTCTAGGTCTGGACCATACCACATCGTTTAACCGCCCCGTGTTGCAGATTATTCATGACCTAATGACTAGGCAACACACGGTCTGTCTCAACAAGACCATCTTCCATGCCATAATTACCAACTCCTCACGCACCCGGGGTGCTAAACACTCACATGCTACTCTGATTACGCGTCTGTGTAGGACTTTCCTACCGGACGTTGTCTTTGACTCTTATGACCGGGTGTTTGTTACACAAGAGAGACCCACTAGTTCTTGCAACAGCTGCTTACATGCGGTCTGGACCCCTAGTGTCCAACCCGAGGATGTGCCGGTGGAGTCCTCTTCTGAGAAAAGTTTAGAGGAGGAAGATGAACCTGCATTCTGGCATCAGGACCCCCCTACGGACTCACGTGCCTTCATGTCCACCATTTGGCGGGGCATGAAAAAGATTTTTAGGGGACAGGTTAGGCTGAGGAAGAAAATAGAGGAGCAATCCTCTAGGTTGGATCGTATTGAGGCTGGGCTGAGGCGTTCACAGTCGGCTGGACCTAGCACCACAGCTGGTCCAAAACGACGACGGGAGTGATTTTGTACATTTATCTATTTCATGCATACTTTATCTTGCATACATTGAGGACAATGCATGAGATAGGTATGGGGGGTAGATACTAACCTAGGATTTTTATTTTCTTTTTAGGATTTTTATTTTTTAGGATTTTTTTATTTTCTTAGATTTTTCTTTTTAGATTTTTCATTTTCTTTAGATTTTACATTTTTAGAAAAATCATAAAAATAAAAAAATAATAAAAAAATAAATAAAAAAAGAGAGAAAATTTTGATCCATTTTTAAAGAATTAAACTTGATTTTAGGAATTAAGGAAACTCTTAACTAACATTTCTTAATATAAGTCGAAAAGAGGAGTTTTATTGGATTTTTAGGTTAAGTGAAAAAGGATAAGAAAGATAGCTAGATTTTAATTCTTACTTTAGCATATATACAATAAACATATTGAGGGATTAATCAAAGACTTAGTGATTCTATTTACATATATATAATAAAAAAAGAAAAAAAAAGAAAAAGAAAAAAATAAGTATAAATAAATAAATAAATAATTACTTAGCCACTAATTAAGCTGGTTAGCTGTGCCTCAAGAAGCATGGCCAGTCACGCCTAAAGGTGGTTAAGTCCTTAGTATTCGTGGCCTAGTTTACTCGAGTCCTCGAACCTTAGGGATGTATCTTCATCTGGTGCCCTAAGACCGACTGGTTTGGGAGTCATCGGTAAGAGGCTCGTTACATGGGTAAATTAGAAAGCCTAAGGAAGCTAAGGAAGTGTAAATAAATAAATAAATAAATAAAAAAACACAAAAAAAATATTGTATATATTAGTAAATAAATGATCTTTAGTCTAAGAGAAATCCTTCATATTTATAGATGTATATATGCTAGGTTTGATGCAAAATCTGGTCTTCGCTCTATTCCCTAGAAACTTAACCTAAGTTGAAGACAAAACTCTAAATAGAAACTTATATAAAGAATGACGAGTTTAGGGTAACCTGAAACCTAAAGATCAAGTGAAATTCTTGAAAAATATGGATCAAAAATTTCTCACTAACATTTTTCTTTTTTCTTTTGGATTTTGTGGGTGCAATCCGCTGAAAACCCTCAAGAGACAACACTCCTCCTCTAGGGTAACTTAGAGGTTTAACGGCTTGTTGCACGTACTCAGTGCAATCGTGTCACCTACGAAAGTGGTGTAATAATTTAGCTAGGATTTTTTTTCTTTTTTTTCTTTTTGCTCGGGGACGAGCAAAAGCTAGGTATGGGGGTGTGATTGTTATTCATTTTTGCATCATTTTTCATATCCATATCATGCATTATGTAAATAAAAATAAGTTTTTTATTCTTTTTCTCTCTAAAATTGCAGGTCCACCATTAATGGAGAGGAAGGCCCATAATCAAGGATTTATCAAGGATTAATGGGATTAATTAAAGTGTCAAATGAAAAGCCCAAAAGACTAGCCCAAGATCTGGAGTCATCCACGCATACACTCAGCATTCTAGAAGATCCACGTGGCCAACAGACTCCAACAGAATGGCAACAGAATCCGTTGGCGCAACGGCCAAGATTCTGCCGCGGAAACGCGGCTTTGGCCGCGGATCTGCGGCAAGAATCTGGCCGTTGAGCCAGAGATTTTATCTAACGGTCTAGATCTGGGAGCCTCCTCTTCTGAAGCCTATAAATAGACACCAGGGCCTCTGCGAGAGAAGGAGGAGAGACTTGGAGAGAGAGCTTGTATTTTAGAGAGAGTTGTAGGGATTTTCTCTAGTTTTTTAGTGCTCTTGTAATCTCCTTCTTCTTCCTAGAAATTCTGCAAAAGAGAGAAAGAGAAGAGTGTGAGAGCTTGTAATTAAAGGAGTGACAACTTTAAAGTAAGGATTAATCTATCTTTATTCTCATCTTTGCAATTTCTAGTGCTTTACTTTCTTGCTTTACTTTCTTTAAGCTTTACTTTCATTGCACTTATATTCTACCATGAATTGTTGTTTTCTTTCCATTGCAATGTCTAGCTAATTCTTCTAACATGACTAGCTAACCACTAACTTTGCTAACTTCTAACTCTTGGGTGATTGCTAACTTTTAATCTTGCAATTTTGAGTCTCTTTCATCCCTAATGAAGTTGAGTTACTTTCATTCTTGGCAAGTGCTTGTTGTAATTCCATATGATTCATGTGAGCCTCATTTAGAGCCTTGTCTTTAGAACAAGTGCCTTGATGGAACATGGAGATGTATCACCTAAATTTGCTATTGGTTTGTAGTACAATTTTCTTACTTCAATGCTAGCTTAAGTATGGCTTTGAATGACTAATGAATCTTGTATCTTCTTTCTTAGCATTCCCTTGAGTGACACTCCTTGATTCCACCATCGAAATTCTATCTCGGGAGCCGATGAATCAATGAGGCTACAAGCCAAGACCGAGAAGAACACTCATCTTTCAAGTGGAAAAGTAACTTGACCAACAAGCAAGACAAACCTTCGCCGATGAATCAACATGAGGCATGCATCACCATAATGAGTTTAGTAAGTTTGCAAATTAGAAAGGTTAGCTAGTCATGGTTTCTTCCATCTAAAAGTTTTTCACAAGTTTTCCTTCGCGAGTCTTCTTTCTAAGCAAGGCAAATTTTCCAAAGTTCTTTTCCTTTTCTTTTACATCGCTTTTCTTTTCATGCAACCAATCCACGATGAATTTTCCCGCTACTTTTCCATGTCGTTTTGATTCTTTTTAAACATAGAAGAACTTTCGTTTTCTCTCTTCACAACTTAACCGTAAAGCTTCCATCGCGAGCTCTCCCAGAGGATCGACCCGTAATAGTTCATACTACTACGGTGATTCGGAAGGAGTACATAAACATTGTTAATACATTCTTGGAGTTTTTGAGCATCACATTCGAACAAAGAAGGTTGACTCTAAACCCTCTATCTCTGAATTGAATACACTATTCCTTCTCTATCATTATGCACGATCAGCACAGCATATGATGAGAAAAATGGGATACAACCTACAGCGTGGGAATGGCCTGAACTTTAGAAAAGGGCGACAAGATTTTCTATGAAATTTCATGCCTAGAGGGAAACCGACAAATTACTATGATAAAACACACATGGAGTTAGGATATGTTACACCTCCACCTCCTATGTCATTTCAATCCAAAGACAACGAACTGATCCCGTCACGTTCTGCCTCTTCATCCGAGTGGGAGTCAAATGTTAGTACATGAATGCTTTTCAAGAATCTCTCTATTAATATAACTTCAATCAATCAATTAGAGCCTGGGGAGGCTATTGAAACATTTGATATTGAACCATGGGCTCAACAACTTGATCTCCAGTGGGGAATGTGATTCGAACAACTTGAACCGCCTACTGAGGATAGGGTGATTCAGGTTAATTTGGGTAGTCAGGATTACCCAAAACTCATCTCTATAAGTGAGGGTTTATCACTTATAGAAAGAGAAGAACTGATAGCGCTCATACGAGAGTATATCGATGTCTTTGCATGAAATTACGAAGATATGCCCGATCTTGATCCTCAAATAGCCATGCATCATTTAAACATTAAGCCTAACGTAACCCAGTAAAACAACAATGTTGGTTTCGCCCTGACATTATTGAAGCTATTGAAGCTGAGGTCCATGAACTCATCACATGTGGTTTCATATGGGAGGAGCAACATCCGGACTGGGTTGCTAATATTGTCCCCGTTCTTAAAAAGAAAGGAAAATCTGGGTAGGTATTGACTACCGCGATCTCAATGCAGCCTGCTCTAAAGACGAGTTCTCATTGCCCATCACTGATGTCATGATTGACGATACTTGTGGCTTTGAGAAAATGTCTTTTATGGATGGCTTCTCAGGGTACAATCAAATCAAGATGTACCCAGAACACGAAAAGCATACTTCATTCCAAACACCGTTGGGGGTATACTGCTAAACCGTGATGCCCTTTGAATTAAAGAACGTAGGAGCAACTTATCAACATGCAATGAGTATAATTTTCCGTAACCACCTCCGAAAGACGGTGGAATGCTGTGTCGACGACATTGCTGTCAAGAATCGCAATAAGAATGATCATCTTTGTGACCTAAGAATAACGTTTGATAATGCGAGCCTATCAGCTGAAAATGAATCCAACAAAATCCTTCTTGGGGGTTTCAAGTGGCAAGTTCCTGGGATTCATTGTCACATCAAAAGGAATTCATCTTGACCCAGACAAGGTCAAAGCTATTCAGAGCGTGCATCCACTTGAGAATCTCAAATAACTTAGGGGTTTGCAAGGTAGGTTGGTCTATATCAGAAGATTCATCGCAAATCTCTCGGGCCTTTGTCAACCATTCACCCGACTTATGAAAAAGGGTGTTTCTTTTGTATGGGATAAAGCCTGTCAAGAAGCTTTCAAGGATATCAAAAGATACCTCACTAAATCTCCTGTCTTAGTGGCTCCCAGATGAGGAAAATTATTCCTGCTTTATGTAAAAGCTATGGACCATTCTCTGGGTACTCTCCTTGCTCAAAAGAATGATGACGGTCATAAAAATGCCATTTACTATCTGAGCAGGACTCTGATAGGAGCTGAGTCTCGGTATAACCCTATTGAGAAGGAATGTTTAGCTTTTGTCTTTGCTATTCAAAAGATGCAGGATTACTTGATTGGCTAAACCATACATGTTATTTCTAGAGTTAATCCTTTGCGTCTTCTCATGACGAAACCAGGATCGCTGAATTCAAGGTTAGCTAAGTGGGCCATCCTCTTGTCTTAATATGACATGCTCTTTGTCCCTCAGAAGGCAGTCAAAGGTCAAGCGCTTGCAGACTTTCTAGCGGCTCATCTGGTTCCAGAAAGCTCAAAACTTCATGAAGATACTCCAAATGAAAATTTTGAATCTAATATGACTTCAGAGGATGAAGTGTGGAAAATGTTCTTTGATGGAGCATCAAGAACAGGCCCTAAAGGCAAGATCATTGCTAGTGTGGGAGTTGTATTTATCTCACCACAAAATCATGTCCTTCTTCGGGCGTTTTAATTGATGGAACTATGTTCTAACAATGTGGCAGAATATAAAGACTTATCGGCCTTCAGCTCGCCTGTGAAATGGGGGTACGCTTCCTTGAAGCCTATGGTGATTCAAAACTGATTGTTACTCCGTTAAAGGAGAATACGAGGTTCGCCACGAAGATTTATTACCATGCAGTCATCAAAATGGCTAATTTATTTAATGGCTTTTACATCGGTCACATGTCCCAATCCCAAAATACTAGGGCCGACGCTTTGGCTGCACTAGCAGCTACATTGGCCTTACCAATCGACACAACGTATCATCTTACAGTGGCTACTCAATACCTTGTTTATCCTAAGTATGTATTGGAAACTAAGGAGTCCATGTAACTTTAATAGATTTTGAACCAAGAGATTGGCAGTTTTCCCTCATTGACTATACTTTGCATGACATATTGCCGGATGACCCTACAGAAGCAATTTCTATTCGACGAAGGTCTTTCTGCTTCTGCTTTGACCCGATAGTATAGACACTCTATCGTCGTTCATATGATCGCATCCTGCTCCGTTCCCTCTCTAATTCAGAAGCACAAGAAGTACTTAGGGAGGCGCATGATGGTATATGCAGAGCTCATCAACTAGGTCCGAAACTCAAGGATTGATTGCACAAACTTGGTTACTATTGGCCAACCATGGTAGCTGATGCTGTCAAATACGCACAGAGATATAAAGCCTATCAAATCCATGCAGACTTTATACATCAACCTCCAGAGTTACTTCATCCGACTGTTGTTTCGTGGCCATTCGAAGCATGGGGAATTGATATCATAGGACTTATCAAGCCCTCATTAACAAAAGGTCGCCGGTTCATCTTAGCAATAATCGATTATTTTTCGAAGTAGGCAGAGGCTATACCACTTATTGAAGTTAAAACTTCCAACGTGATCAGCTTTATCAAGCACCATATCATTCATCGGTTTGGTGTCCCCAGGCAGATTATTCATGATAATGGTCCACAATTTGCAAGCCAAGTATTCTATCGGCTCTGCGATAAGTACCGGATTTAGAATGGGCATCAACCGCTTATGCCAACCGCTTATAACCGTGTTGCTAATGGTTTAGCAGAAGTATTCAACAAGACAATTATTAAGGTACTCAAGAAATTCGTTTCATCAAGCAAACGAGATTGGAATGAGAAGCTCAGTGAATGTCTTTGGGCCTACTGAACTATGGTTCGAACTCCGACAGGCAATACGCTTTTTCTCTGGTAAACGGGTGCGAAGCAGTCATACCGCTAGAGATCTAGATGTAGTCACTACGGGTTGCCTTAACCACCAGATGACAAAGAAAGATAATGATCGGTTACGTCTTCAAGAACTCGAAGCCCTAGATGAGAAACGATTATAAGCTCAACAACACATTGAGTTGTATCAAGCTCGAATCTCAAAAGCCTTCAATAAGAAGGTTAAGCAAAGGGTATTCCAAAAAGGAGATTTAGTTTTAGCTGTCAGACGACCCATAAT
Source organism: Agave tequilana (assembly GCA_038442645.1). Lineage (NCBI taxonomy): Eukaryota > Viridiplantae > Streptophyta > Magnoliopsida > Asparagales > Asparagaceae > Agave > Agave tequilana. The sequence goes on along the minus strand of JAVJIF010030846.1, from coordinate 126,151 downwards.
CATGACGCACAAAACCAAAGGCAAATTTCAATCCAAATGGGAAGGACCGTTCATAATAGAAACAATCTATTCAAATGGAGCATACCGCCTTATAACCGCAGACGGTGATAAACTCATGATGTCGATTAATGGCAGATTCTTGAAGAAGTACTATCCTTGATAGGATCCTTCCTATGATCAGGTGGTTAACATTACATCTGACCAGAACTTTTAGATCCAAAATGTTTGAAAGAGCGCCAAAGAAAAGCTTCTTTCTTTCTTTAACGGCTGATTGAGATTTTACCTGCACACAAAATATAGAATTTCAGTTTTAAGAATAGGATGTGCAAGGTGCTCAATACTACCGCTATAGCAAGTGGCTATGCGGGTCGTGATCCACAGGGAGGGACTAGCGATGGAAGCTTGTTTAGTAAGTTCTCTCCTTTTTTATTTATAATTTTATTTACAATGATATTTACAATGATATTTACAATGAAGAAGTGTGAAAAAGAATGGGAACTGGCGATTTACACTAAAATTAAAAGAAAGAAAACTAAAAACTAAAAACTCACTTACCTCTTCGGTGTTTGCTTACCTTGGAACCGTGTCAATGACGTACCTTTCTTTGAAGGCGAGCGAAGCATGGAATATGAGATCTTCCCTATTCCCGATCTATACTACAAATAAAAAGCGAGCTATACTACCATGGAAATAGATCTTCATCTCCATAAACCATCAACAGCACTTGCAAGGAGAAGGCACCTTCGAAGCTCTTGGTTTCACATGGATCCACAAACACAAAAGAGGGAAACACAAAGAATAGCAAAAAGAAATAAACTTTGATTCGATTCAATTAACAATAGAAGAAAAGATTACTTACACCGATTGTCACCTTCAGTACAAGTTTGATCTCCTTCCTCCATGAAAGTATCCTCTCCTCTCAGATATAAAAAAATAAAAATTACAAAAAAGAAAATAAAAAAAAACCTAATCTACAAACTAGCCTAAGAAAACCCTAGATTTGTTTCTATCCTGCCTGTACTGTATGCCCTTCTCTGTTGCTCTGCAGGGGTATTTATAGGAGCCGGAAGACGTAGAGTCCCAATACAACTCTCCCAAAAAATCTTATCGTCAGACTTGTCTGGATTGCCGCGGAAACGCGGCTTTGGTCTGCGGCCAAAGATTGCGAAAGCGCGTGGCCTCCTCTGGTCCGTCCATCTGGGTTTACCCATTTATATCTGGCATCCTGACTCTTTATTTTGAAAATTCGGGATAACTTGGGAAGCAAGTTACCCTAAATCCAAATCTTCAAATCTTTTTAAAACGAATTTCATCTTTGCACTCTCCTCCTTTTATCTTTATCCTTGTCCTGCAAGTGATTAGGATTGAGTAGAAGTCTATCCCTTTCCTCTTCTTTTAGTAATTGCAAATTTTGCACATGTATTTGCAACTTTGGCACTTGGTAATTGTAACTTTTGCATTGGGCTTGGACATGGGCTTTTTGGGCTTCTTTGGGGCTTTTATTTCTTTATTTTTTATTACTCAAGGCCTGCACACAATAAATAATAAAATATTAGTAATAGTGCATAATTATAGGAATAAATATGAAAATGTGATAGTAAATGTAGTGATAAATATGCACTTTTTACTACCTATCACACCCCCACACTTATCTCTTTGCTCGTCCTCGAGTAAAAATAAAAAAGAATAAGAAAAGAAAAACTAATCTATCCTAACTCACTTTCGTAGGCATCACGGTTGCACTTAGTATGTGCAACAAACCGTTAAACATCTAGGTTACCCTAGAGGACGAGTGTTGTCTCGTGAGGGTTTTCAGCGGATTACACCACAAAATCCATAAAAAGAAAAATATTTGAAATATGTTTAAAGAAACTAAGTAATCTATAAGTTTTTAGGATTATCATTTTTATTCATTCTTAAACTTAGTCTTTATATAGTAAATTGTTATCCATTTTAGGTAAGGATCAAAATTGAATTTTTGTATAGTCTTTTTCGTTACCAAAAGTCATATGCATCCTTGTGAATCTTTACTAGGAATTCCTTAATTTGGACTCTCATGCCTCTTTATTATTATTATTATTTTTATTTTTTTAATATGTATACTCATCTAATTTTCTTTCGTGTAAGCATGAAGGCTTCTTGAGGCCCTCATACCTAATAGTTGACTATTAGATGTGTTAATACATATAAAAGTAATTTTTTTCTTAGTTTTCTTAGGCTTTCTAATCCACACATGTAGCGAACTTAAAGTCGGTGGCTCCCAAACCGGTCGGTTTTAGGGCACCGGGTGAGAAAACACTCCACGGACTTAAGGATTCGAGTGAACTAGGCCACAAAACTAAGGACTTTATTTATAAAATTACCTTTAGGCGTGAATACTTATGTTTCTTGAGGCACATGTATCCAACTTAATCTGTGAATTTCCCTTTTTTATTTTTTATTTTTTTTTGTTTTATAGGGTACAAGAATCTTTGTCTTAGAATTCTAGATATGTAAATGTATTAGGTATGCACATTTCATTAAGGTAAAATCAAGACTAATTACTTATTCAATTTTTCCTCTTATACCTAAAAATTCAACAATTTATTTATTTTGACCAAGTTTTTAGAAATCCTAATCATGATTTTCCTAATTTTTAAGACTAACTTAGATTTCTTTCAAAAGATAAGTCAAAATATTGTCCTTTTTTTTCTTTTCTTTCTTTTTTTTTTTTTTGAAAATTTTGTTAGTTTCTACCTATGTTAGTATGTTAGTAAAGCCTCCCCCCACACTTATCTCATGCATTGTCCTCAATGTATGAATGAATGCATGTATGCATGAAATAGAAGGAAGGGAAGGCAGATGTTACCTCAAGGTGGTGGTTCCGGTGGTGGTCTAATTGGTCCACGAAATGCGGCCCAATCGAATTTTCGTGGAATTCGGAGGAACCCACCAGAAATCTCTCTTGTATAACCCACTAAAATGTATGTATGATCATTTTTTAAAAATTCCACCCCATCAAATTTTCAAATTTCATAATTATTTTCAGAGTCAATTGTGTCAACCGCCTTGTCCCAAAATGGAGTATGAAAAGATGGAATGATTGAGTTGGACGTCAGAAGTACGGGAACGAATACCAACTCAGGAAAGAAACTTAAATCAAGTAAGGGTTCAGGAGTCGAGCTTGGTTTAAGAAGTGTATCCTCTGGTAGTGAGACTCTAACATGTTCCCCGGCGGATAAAATCAATATCCCCAACAGATCAAAATTTCACATGTCGTTCTCTTAATAGAATGACGGTGCATTTAAATTGCTATTATGTTCAATTACCTCTGATAGGCTGCTTTACAAATTCCCTTCTAATCCCATAGAGTTCTCTGACATCTCTTATGGGATTCATATTTCTTAAACCCCCCTGCGATTTTCTGGTAGACTTTCTTCAAAGTCTATTATCTCCCTTCCAAGTCCCCAATGGACTTTCTTGGTTGTCATGTTAACAATATTTCTCTGACAATTTCTTCCAAATAACATCCAAAGGAGATATCAATTTTTCCACGGAGTTTATAATCAAGTCTTATTTCCCCAATGAAATTCTTTATTTTTACCGTCACGTCCAGTTTACCACCTTTGAACGGTAAAATCCCGAGCTTGGTGGCTTCTTAATCGGTTATGTCCATGATACCTCAGAACTGACAGATAACCAAGTCTCATCTCTTAGTCCAGTAGGGACTATCCCTTTGCCGTTATGTCTAGGTCGCCACCTCTGAACGGCAAGACTCTGAATCTAGGCATTTCCCAATCTGTTATGTTCATATTACCTGTGAACCGATAAATGCCTAGATTTCTCTCTTTTATGGTACTCTAGCTGTCATGTCTAGTTAACCACCTCTGAACAGATAAGCCCATAACTTTGTTCTCCTTTCCTCTATCAAGGCCTGGAGTTTTTGCTGTCATGTTAACAATAAACCTTTGAACAGCAGATTGCAGGCCTGAGATTCCTTAGTTGGTCATGTCCAGTCAATAACCTCTGAACCAATAAGAGCCCAGATCCAATCTACCTTTGCAGTCTCTTGTTGACTAGCTGCCAAGTTAATATGACTACTTCTGGCAGTGGATTCGAAGTTTAGTGTGTCTTAGTCAATCATGTTCAGTTTATCACCTATGAATAGACGAGTCCCTAAAATCAGGTTCACCTCTATTTTGTCATCGTGTCCAGATCATCACCTCTAAATGACAAAATTTCGATCAATCATATCTAATTTGTCATCTTTAACTGACAAATTCTAGACTTCAACTTTTTCTAGTTCAGTAGAAAATATCACGTGGTTGTAGTGTTTAATTCATCATAACTGATTCAAAAATCCAATGGCCTTTTATCTCTTATGTTAATAATTACCCCTGAACAGTAAATATCATTAAATTAATTTTGTTCCATTCTTATCCCAACAAGATTTGAATAGAGTCATTTCTCAAACTTATTGGTGATAATTTATCAAATAACTAATTCTATCATGTTGTCGACTTCTGAATAGATTAGTTAATATTCTTATGGTATAAATTGGAAGACTATACCGTTATCTCCTTTCTTGTCAGAGTTATAGTACAATTTGGAATTTTTGTAAACTCAGAAGATAAAACAAGCAGAAAATACAATAGAAGAGGGGGGAATACATGGAGTGCAAGCTACGATGGTGCTTCGTAGGACTTGATCCGTTCTTTGAGGGTGGTCAGCTCGTTCTTCCTCTCTTCAGCAGCTCTGATGAATGCCTGCGATCTCAACTCAGCTTCATTAAAGTTCGCTGTCTGAGACAAATGAACCTCAATTTCTGCTAAAGTCACCCTTTGTGCTATCTTCTGCTGCAGGACTTCATTATTTTGGGCTTTGAGCTGCTCCAGCTGAGCAATCTCTTCCAAACACACCAGTTTAGCCTTGGACAGGAGAAGATTGGCCCTCTTGATCATCTCCTTGGCCTTCTCAATTTTATCCTCAACATCAAGAAAAGCATTATTGGAAGCGTCAATGGCATCTCCAATTTCTACTTTTCTTATTTTCAAGGATTTTAAATCTGAAGATACCGTCTTGGCCGCTTCCTGTGCTGTAAGGTGAGCCTCACGCATTTGAGCGACGAGGCCTTCAAGCTCTTCATCAACTAAGGAGTCTAAATCTGAACTGCTGAGGTGGCGCCACTCACCCACGTCCTTCTTAAGCCTCTCTATCAGAAGCTCTAGTGCAGTAGCCTGGTCATCCCCTCCGAAGTCTCGAATGCTTTCAATATTTCGAGAGAGGACCACCTTTAGAGCTGAAAATGAGGTGGATGAGCCCTTCAAGATCAAAGCAACACATCACTTTAGGCACTTGTAGAAGCTTTCCATTTCAGCCACAAATTCTTTCTCAGCTTCAACTACTCCCATTGAGCGAGTAATCCCAGAAGACAAGACTTCTACCGGTTTCGCTATCATAATGGTGGAGGAAATGACAGAAGCACTGGCTGGAGAAAAATGAGGAATCGCCGGTGAGCGGGAAGGAGTCTTCATCGAAACCAGTACACCAGCCACTATAGAGGTAGAACTAGTAACTATTTAAGGAAGAACTGGCTCGATGATCAACATCAGAGATGTAGGGCTGGTGACTATCCTTAGCCCGATAGTTGCCAAGACTGGCAGTGTCAGAAGCCACCGACATCTTACCAATCGATTCAGCTAGGAGTGTGATTGGTGCTGCAGCCATCATCTCCTCGGCCACCTTAGAGCCACCGATAGGCTCAGGCTGCTAAGAGGTCAAGTTATGATACAAAACATCCAACTCTACAGCATCCACAACAGCTGAGGAAGACTTGTCAATTCCCTTAAAGTCGATGCACCCAAAGGTGAAACACCTGCAAAAGTACTTTATTGAAACAAGGTATAATAAGATCAAGAAAGGATTGCTTACAAATGATCAGGATATTACCAAGAGGTGATACCGCCTCAATCGCCTCAGCAACAGCGGCAACGCTAATTCCGGCGGGCTCCATAGAAGAAACCCTGACAGTAGTGGGAGAAGCCCCAGAAGCAACCTCGGGAAGAACTTCATCCGTCATGACGGCTTCCATAAACAAAATGTCCAGCTCGCCTTCAGTCGCCGAGGAATCTGTAACACATCCTTTGGAGCTTGAAGCCATTGGGCTCTCCTTCAAAGTACTAACACCAAAAAGACCAACACCAGCCGCGCCACCCTCAGAATTCTCAGAAATGACGAAGTAGCTGGTCTCGTTGCTCTCTCGGTAGGTGAATAAGGAATCATAATAATCCCCCCTGTTCTCCCGCGGCTTCAGTTCCTGAATCACAAGTTAAACGAGTGAGCTGTATGAGATAAGAGGAATAAAAAAAATATGTATACATGTGTATATGTATATATACGTGTTGCAAAAATAGAACTGGTCATATCCAGGCCGGGAATAACTTTGTCAGTTGTTTGTTTCTGCGCCGATAGTTTAATAACTAATGGTGCAGGAAGAGGAGCGACTGCAGCTGATTCACTCTCTGCAATAACAGTAGGAGTGTAGCGATAAGACTTCTTCACCACCTTTTTCTTGCGGGATCCACCTTGCCGCTTCCGCTTGAAGTGGACGTTAGGATCTTCTTCTTCCACCTCTTCCACTTCCACTTCTTCTATAGGGGCCGTGCATATCGCGCCAGGAGCATTTGTTGGAGCCTCAACAGCTGCAACATCTTCAAAATGAGGGCTTTCGGCATCCGAAACTTCACTGTCGGCGGTGGCGATAAACTCTAGAATGCCTGGCACTCGGACTCTTTTACCCTCACCCTTCGTGGTGACCTTCTGCTCCAGCCGCTGGGAGATCCACTTCAAGCCAAAGGAGTTAATAAAATGTCCAGTTGGCACGGAGCTTGAAGTTCTGAACCATTAGCAGAACCCCAAAGTTATCAGTAGGTGATAGGTAGTGAAAAATGCATAATTGTCATCATATATACCATCACATTTGCACATTTATTCATATTATAATGCCCATTTATTATATTTCGTTATTTAATGTGTGCAGGCCTCGAATTATTATTTTAATAAGAAATAAAGCTTAAAGAGCCCAAAAGCCCAGATCCAAGCCCATGTTTGAAGCCCAGGTGAAAAAGCGCAATTACAAGAAGTCAAAATGCAAATACAAGGGCTAAAAGTTGCAAATATCAGAGATAAGGGAAGGATAGACTTCTATCCAACCCTAAACACTTGCAGGATGAGGATAAAAGCCCAAGATAAGAAGGAAATTCGTGGAAAGAAGATTTGAAGAAATCTGGATTAAGGGTAACTTGATTACTAAGTTATCTCAAAAATCCAGATTAAAAGGCCAGGATGCATATTCCAGAAGCAAGCGCCCAGATGGACGGACCAGGTGAGGCCACGCGCCAAAGCGCGTGGCCAAATTCCACAAAAATGCCGCAAATCCGCGGCAAAATCCAAGATTCTGCGGCACTTTGATCTCATCTGGATACCAGATTTCGTGGGCTACTTCATCCGGGACTCTTCGACCTTCTGCACCTATAAATACCCCCTGCAGTGCAACGTACAGAGTCGTCCAGCGTCCAGCAAAGGGCCAAAGTTAGGGTTTTTAGGGTTTTTCTTCTTTCTTCTAGGTTAGATTTTCTTTTTATTTTCAAGAGAGGGAGATGGCTATGTTGAGGGTGACACTGATGTATGCTTCTCTTCTCCATTGTATCAAGTAATGAAGGTAATTTTTATTTTTATTTATGTCATTGCTTTACTTTTCTTTTTGTTTTCTTTTTCTTTTCTACTTTATTTCTGTTGATCTTTGATGAGCATGCAAGCGATTACCGAACCACAAGTATAACAAATCTTAGTGGTGCCAACGATATTCCATGGAGATGTTCTCCTCCTCGAGGCATATCAATTCATACTTGCCCAAGGCTTGATAATCTAATGCGAACAGCGGGCTGAGATTGATCCCATGGTTTATGCGTTCAACGCCTCCGAAATAAGGTAGAAAGTGTTAGGTTTTCACATATTTTCTCCAACCAAGGTTAGTTTTCTTTTCTTTTCTTTTATTCTATTTTTGTAGATTAAATCACTATCTCCCAATTCTTTCTTTTCCGATTCATTGTAAATACCACCTTCTTTCTAACATAACTAATATTCTTTATTAATAACTAAAATAAAAACTTTAGAGAAACTTGCTTAACGCTTCCATCGCAGTCCCTCCCTGAGGATCACGACCCGCATAGCCCTGCTACCGCGGCTTAGAATTGAGAACTTGCACATCCTATTCTTAAAACTAAAATACTATATTTTTGTGTGCAGGAAATCTCAGTCAACAAATTGGCGCCGTTGCCGGGGAGGGACGGTAAGTTTATCTCTAAAACAAAAATTTAATTTTTAACTAATTCTTTATTCTTTTCTGTTTGCAGGTTTGGAGAACAGGAAACAGAAACATAGCAGCAGCAGTGGACATATTGCTATTCTGTGTCTCTGCCCTCGAAGGCAGAGCACCAGAACCTACTGTTTTGCCGCGGATCCGCGGCCAGAGCCGCGGAAACGCGGCAACAGTAGAGAACTACTGATTGATATTTTTGCAGGTTGCTGCAAATTGTAAATTCTGTTTACTGCTCTGTTTATTTTGTTCTGTGATATACCTGTAAATTGCTAATAATTCAACAGTAAGTTATTGGTTGTAAAAAATAAAAATTGATTAGACGTTTGCATATTAGGCACGTGTCTTTTCAATTATTTTTATTTACTGTTGAAGAGTGCTGGAGGAGCAAGGTACGTACGCATTGCATGTAGAATAGGACTCATCTCTTGGTTGATTTTCTGCTTTGAGTGATTCTTATCTATTTATCTTGTACACTTGCACTAATTCATCTTAAGGGCATAACCCATTAACAAGATAAGGTGGGATTTCATCACCCTTCCTCAGCCCAAAAATCATATCCCAAGCACTCACTAACCCAAGCCTAACTAAAAAAGAGTAGACGTTGGCCCTAGGGACATCTCGGACTCAATAGGAGATTATCCTAAGGGGGAACAGTGCTGGAAGTTGACTCTTGCCAAATCAGTGTCTAAGAAAGGGATTGAGGGCCGAAAGCCTGAAGATTGGTAGTTATTTAATTAAGGAACGTCTTTGACGGAAACCTCCCACCACTCTTGCCCTGACCTGGCTGATTAACTCGTGGTCAAAGTCTGCACCCGACCTCCCGTGGACAATCTAACCAGTTAGGAGTCGTCTAGGTCATAGGTCTACCCTAACTTAGGATAGAATTTTTTTTCTTTTTGTTTGTTTATTTGTTTGTTTGTTTGTGTTGGTGTGATATGGCATATAATAATAATTTTTCCAACTTTAATCCATATTACACACCTAACTATTTTTCGGATATTACCAACCCGGCATATCATAACTTTGACCAATCTAGTGTGCCGGAATGGTCTTATCCGAATAATTATAACCCATACCCCCCATCTTATGACCATGATTTTCATACTTTCAACTCGTCACAGAGTTCATGGGGTTTCGAGTCCCCCGAGTCCAATTTTCAACCGACTTGTCCTCAGTCTCCACCCAGTCCACATTCTTTCAATGAGTCATACTTAGATCCACCCAGTCAGAATAGACTACCATCTATCGGGGAAATGATAAGTATGCATGAGTCCAAGCAACAATTACCATCAATCGGAGAAATGATTATGCGTGAGTCCACCGACTCACAATTTCATCACAATTACACTTCACCCTTTCAAGTCCAATCACAACACGATGCAGCTATCAACTATGAAGGGATGCTTGCAGCCATGACTCAGGCTAGATTAGCCCGTGATCGTGATATAGATATGATGGTTCAATCTTTACGTTCTCACCGTTCGGCCATTTCTGATATCATTGACCACTCTCGTAGAGCCGACGAACCAAGTTGCTTTGGACAACAAGATTCTACTTCAGTGCCATCATTTGAACTTGCTGAAACTCCAATTGTTGATAATTTGGCAAGTTTTCCTTTCCTGAAATAGAACTTGAACATGAATATGATCATGATCTCCCACTTGATGATTCAATTTTACTTCCTCATTCAATAATGACTCCAGTGTCTCCACCTGATTTCACTTTTCCCGAGTCAACATTGGATCCTGTTCCAATTCATCATGATATTGAGTCACCTATAATTGATGATCATATTGAACTTGACCAATTGTGCAATTTTGAAAGTCCCATGGATAAATTGGCAAGTTCTGATTATTATAACATTGAACCCAATGAGATATGTGACCTAGATTCTCAAATCTGTGATCAAGTTCAAATTCCCGAATCATTATTGACTCCTGTTTTGTTACCCGACTTAGGTAATCTTTTAGAGTCAGTTTTGATTCCCACACCTATCATTCCTGAACTTGAATCACCAACATTGAGTCACATGCCATTGTGGGAAGATGATTGTGGATTTGAGCTTAAACTTATTGATTTGGACCCACTTCCTGAACTTAGCCCGACTCCTGAGCCCTTACTTGATTTGAGCTTCTTCCCTGAGTCGGTATTCGTTCCCACACCCATAATTCCCACGTCCAAGTCAATCATTCCATCTTTTCACACTCCATTTTGGGACAAGGAGGTTGACACAATTGACTCTGAAAATTATTATGAAATTTGGAAATTTGATGGGGTGACAACTTTAAAAAATGATTATACATATATTTTCGTGGGTTATACAAGAAAAATTTTTGGTAGGTTCCTTCATGAACTACTACATTATCTTGATTGGGTAGCAACGCTTGGCCCAATTAGACCACCACCGGAACCACCCCCTAAGGTAATTTTCTGCCTTCCCTTGTTCTTTTTCATGCATATATGCATTCATTCATACATTGAGGACAATGCATGAGATAAGTGTGGGGGTGGGCTTTACTAACATACTAACATAAGTAGAAACTAACAAAAATTTGCTAATAAAAAAAAATTTAAAAAAAATTATTATAAAAAGGACAGTATTTTGACTTATTTTTTTGAAAGAAATCTAAGTTAGTTTTAAGGATTAGGAAAATCATGATTAGGATTTCTAAAAACTTGGTCAAAATAAATAAATTGTTTAATTTTTAGGTATAGGAGAAGAAATTGAATAATTAATTAGTCTTGATTTTTACCTTAATGAAATTGCATACCTAATACATATCTAGGATTCTAAGATGAAGACCTTTGTGCCTCATATATATAAAAAAAAAAAAACAAAAAACAAAACAAAACAAAAAAAAAGAAAAAAAAGAAAAAAAAATTCACCAATTAAGCTGATACATGTGCCTCAAGAAGCATAAGTATTCATGCCTAAAGGTGAGTAAATAAAATAAAGTCCTTAGTTTTGGGGCCTAGTTCACTCGAATTTGAGTCCGCGGGGTGTTTTCTCACCTGGTGCCCTAAAGCCAACCAGTTTGGGAGTCATCGACTTTAAGTTCGTTACATGGGTGGATTAGAAAGCCTAAGGAAATTAAGGAAAATTACTTATATATGTATTAACACATCTAATAGTCAATTAGTTAGGTATGAGGGCCTCAAGAAGCCTTAATGCTTATACGAAAGAAAATTAGATGCGTTATACATATTAAAAAATTAAAATATATATATATATATATATATATATATATATATATATATATATATATATATATATATAAAGAGGCATGAGAGTCCAAGTTAAGGAATTCCTAGTAAAAACATAAGGATGCACATGATTTTTGGTAACGAAAAAGACTATATTAGAAATTCAATTTTAATTCTTACCTAAAATGGAAAACAATTAACTTTATTAAGACTAAGTTTAAGAATGAATAAAAATGAGGATCCTAAAACTTATAGACTACTTAGTCTCTTCAATAATAATTCAAATATTTTCCTTTTTATGGATTTTGTGGGTGCAATCCGCTGAAAACCCTCACGAGACAACACTCGTCCTCTAGGGTAACCTAGAGGTTTAACGGCTTGTTGCACATGCTAAGTGCAACCGTGATTCCTATGAAAGTGAGTTAGCTAGGTTAGATTTTTCTCTTTCTTTTTGATTTTTACTCGAGGACGAGCAAAAAGATAAGTGTGGGGGTGTGATAGGTAGTGAAAAATGCATAATTGTCATCATATATACCATCACATTTGCACATTTATTCATATTATAATGCATATTTATTAATATTTCGTTATTTAATGTGTGCAGGCCTCGAATTATTATTTTAATAAGAAATAAAGCTTAAAGAGCCCAAAAGCCCAGATCCAAGCCCATGTTTGAAGCCCAGGTGAAAAAGCGCAATTACAAGAAGTCAAAATGCAAATACAAGGGCTAAAAGTTGCAAATATCAGAGATAAGGGAAGGATAGACTTCTATCCAACCCTAAACACTTGCAGGATGAGGATAAAAGCCCAAGATAAGAAGGAATTCGTGGAAAGAAGATTTGAAGAAATCTGGATTAAGGGTAACTTGATTACTAAGTTATCTCAAAAATCCAGATTAAAAGGTCAGGATGCATATTCCAGAAGCAAGCGCCCAGATGGACGGACCAGGTGAGGCCACGCGCCAAAGCGCGTGGCCAGATTCCACAAAAATGCCGCAAATCCGCGGCAAAATCCAAGATTCCGCGGCACTTTGATCTCATCTGGATACCAGATTTCGTGGGCTACTTCATCCGGGACTCTTCAGCCTTCTGCACCTATAAATACCCCCTGCAGTGCAACGTACAGAGTCGTCCAGCGTCCAGCAAAGGGCCAAAGTTAGGGTTTTTAGGGTTTTTCTTCTTTCTTCTAGGTTAGATTTTCTTTTTATTTTCAAGAGATGGCTATGTTGAGGGTGACACTGATGTATGCTTCTCTTCTCCATTGTATCAAGTAATGAAGGTAATTTTTATTTTTATTTATGTCATTGCTTTACTTTTCTTTTTGTTTTCTTTTTCTTTTCTACTTTATTTCTGTTGATCTTTGATGAGCATGCAAGCGATTATCGAACCACAAGTATAACAAATCTTGGTGGTGCCAACGATATTCCATGGAGATGTTCTCCTCCTCGAGGCGTATCAATTTATACTTGCCCAAGGCTTGATGATCTAATGCGAACAGCGGACTGAGATTGATCCCATGGTTTATGCGTTCAACGCCTCCGAAATAAGGTAGAAAGTGTTAGGTTTTCACATATTTTCTCCAACCAAGGTTAGTTTTCTTTTCTTTTCTTTTATTCTATTTTTGTAGATTAAATCACTATCTCCCATTCTTTCTTTTCCGATTCATTGTAAATACCACCTTCTTTCTAACATAACTAATATTCTTGTATTAATAACTAAAATAAAAACTTTAGAGAAACTTGCTTAACGCTTCCATCGCAGTCCCTCCCTGAGGATCACGACCCGCATAGCCCTGCTACCGCGGATTAGAATTGAGAACTTGCACATCCTATTCTTAAAACTAAAATACTATATTTTTGTGTGCAGGAAATCTCAGTCAACAAATTGGCGCCGTTGCCGGGGAGGGACGGTAAGTTTATCTCTAAAACAAAATTTAATTTTTAACTAATTCTTTATTCTTTTCTGTTTGCAGGTTTGGAGAACAGGAAACAGAAATATAGCAGCAGCAGTGGACATATTGCTATTCTGTGTCTCTGCCCTCGAAGGCAGAGCACCAGAACCTACTGTTTTGCCGCGGATCCGCGGCCAGAGCCGCGGAAACGCGGCAACAGTAGAGAACTACTGATTGATATTTTTGCAGGTTGCTGCAAATTGTAAATTCTGTTTACTGCTCTGTTTATTTTGTTCTGTGATATACCTGTAAATTGCTAATAATTCAACAGTAAGTTATTGGTTGTAAAAATAAAAATTGATTAGACGTTTGCATATTAGGCACGTGTCTTTTCAATTATTTTTATTTACTGTTGAAGAGTGCTGGAGGAGCAAGGTACGTACGCATTGCATGTAGAATAGGACTCATCTCTTGGTTGATTTTCTGCTTTGAGTGATTCTTATCTATTTATCTTGTACACTTGCACTAATTCATCTTAAGGGCATAACCCATTAACAAGATAAGGTGGGGATTTCATCACCCTTCCTCAGCCCAAAAATCATATCCCAAGCACTCACTAACCCAAGCCTAACTAAAAAGAGTAGACGTTGGCTCTAGGGACATCTCGGACTCAATAGTAGATTATCCTAAGGGGGAACAGTGCTGGAAGTTGACTCTTGCCAAATCAGTGTCTAGGAAAGGGATTGAGGGCCGAAAGCCCGAAGATTGTAGTTATTTAATTAAGGAACGTCTTTGACGGAAAACCTCCCACCACTCTTGCCCTGACCTGGCTGATTAACTCGTGGTCAAAGTCTGCACCCGACCTCCCTGGACAGTCTAACCAGTTAGGAGTCGTCTAGGTCATAGGTCTACCCTAACTTAGGATAGAATTTTTTTTTTCTTTTTGTTTGTTTATTTGTTTGTTTGTTTGTGTTGGTGTGATATGGCATATAATAATAATTTTTCCAACTTTAATCCATATTACACACCTAACTATTTTTCGGATATTACCAACCCGGCATATCATAACTTTGACCAATCTAGTGTGCCGGAATGGTCTTATCCGAATAATTATAACCATACCCCCCATCTTATGACCATGATTTTCATACTTTCAACTCGTCACAGAGTTCATGGGGTTTCGAGTCCCCGAGTCCAATTTTCAACCGACTTGTCCTCAGTCTCCACCCAGTCCACATTCTTTCAATGAGTCATACTTAGATCCACCCAGTCAGAATAGACTACCATCTATCGGGAAATGATAAGTATGCATGAGTCCAAGCAACAATTACCATCAATCGGAGAAATGATTATGCGTGAGTCCACCGACTCACAATTTCATCACAATTACACTTCACCCTTTCAAGTCCAATCACAACACGATGCAGCTATCAACTATGAAGGGATGCTTGCAGCCATGACTCAGGCTAGATTAGCCCGTGATCGTGATATAGATATGATGGTTCAATCTTTACGTTCTCACCGTTCGGCCATTTCTGATATCATTGACCACTCTCGTAGAGCCGACGAACCAAGTTGCTTTGGACAACAAGATTCTACTTCAGTGCCATCATTTGAACTTGCTGAAACTCCAATTGTTGATAATTTGGCAAGTTTTTCCTTTCCTGAAATAGAACTTGAACATGAATATGATCATGATCTCCCACTTGATAATTCAATTTTACTTCCTCATTCAATAATGACTCCAGTGTCTCCACCTGATTTCACTTTTCCCGAGTCAACATTGGATCCTGTTCCAATTCATCATGATATTGAGTCACCTATAATTGATGATCATATTGAACTTGACCATTGTGCAATTTTGAAAGTCCCATGGATAAATTGGCAAGTTCTGATTATTATAACATTGAACCCAATGAGATATGTGACCTAGATTCTCAAATCTGTGATCAAGTTCAAATTCCCGAATCATTATTGACTCCTGTTTTGTTACCCGACTTAGGTAATCTTTTAGAGTCAGTTTTGATTCCCACACCTATCATTCCTGAACTTGAATCACCAACATTGAGTCACATGCCATTGTGGGAAGATGATTGTGGATTTGAGCTTAAACTTATTGATTTGGACCCACTTCCTGAACTTAGCCCGACTCCTGAGCCCTTACTTGATTTGAGCTTCTTCCCTGAGTCGGTATTCGTTCCCACACCCATAATTCCCACGTCCAAGTCAATCATTCCATCTTTTCACACTCCATTTTGGACAAGGAGGTTGACACAATTGACTCTGAAAATTATTATGAAATTTGGAAATTTGATGGGGTGACAACTTTAAAAAATGATTATACATATATTTTCGTGGTTATACAAGAAAAATTTTTGGTAGGTTCCTTCATGAACTACTACATTATCTTGATTGGGTAGCAACGCTTGGCCCAATTAGACCACCACCGGAACCACCCCCTAAGGTAATTTCTGCCTTCCCTTGTTCTTTTTCATGCATATATGCATTCATTCATACATTGAGGACAATGCATGAGATAAGTGTGGGGGTGGGCTTTACTAACATACTAACATAAGTAGAAACTAACAAAAATTTGCTAATAAAAAAAATTTAAAAAAATTATTATAAAAAGGACAGTATTTTGACTTATTTTTTTGAAAGAAATCTAAGTTAGTTTTAAGGATTAGGAAAATCATGATTAGGATTTCTAAAAACTTGGTCAAAATAAATAAATTGTTTAATTTTTAGGTATAGGAGAAGAAATTGAATAATTAATTAGTCTTGATTTTTACCTTAATGAAATTTGCATACCTAATACATATCTAGGATTCTAAGATGAAGACCTTTGTGCCTCATATATAAAAAAAAAAAAAAAAAAAAAAACAAAACAAACAAAAAAAAAGAAAAAAAAAGAAAAAAAATTCACCAATTAAGCTGATACATGTGCCTCAAGAAGCATAAGTATTCATGCCTAAAGGTGAGTAAATAAAATAAAGTCCTTAGTTTTGGGGCCTAGTTCACTCGAATTTGAGTCCGCGGGGTGTTTTCTCACCTGGTGCCCTAAAGCCAACCAGTTTGGGAGTCATCGACTTTAAGTTCGTTACATGGGTGGATTAGAAAGCCTAAGGAAATTAAGGAAAAATTACTTATATATGTATTAACACATCTAATAGTCAATTAGTTAGGTATGAGGGCCTCAAGAAGCCTTAATGCTTATACGAAAGAAAATTAGATGCGTTATACATATTAAAAAATTAATATATATATATATATATATATATATATATATATATATATATATATATAATATATATATATATATATATATATATATATATATAAAGAGGCATGAGAGTCCAAGTTAAGGAATTCCTAGTAAAAACATAAGGATGCACATGATTTTTGGTAACGAAAAAGACTATATTAGAAATTCAATTTTAATTCTTACCTAAAATGGAAAACAATTAACTTTATTAAGACTAAGTTTAAAGAATGAATAAAAATGAGGATCCTAAAACTTATAGACTACTTAGTCTCTTCAATAATAATTCAAATATTTTCCTTTTTATGGATTTTGTGGGTGCAATCCGCTGAAAACCCTCACGAGACAACACTCGTCCTCTAGGGTAACCTAGAGGTTTAACGGCTTGTTGCACATGCTAAGTGCAACCGTGATTCCTACGAAAGTGAGTTAGCTAGGTTAGATTTTTCTCTTTCTTTTGATTTTTACTCGAGGACGAGCAAAAAGATAAGTGTGGGGGTGTGATAGGTAGTGAAAAATGCATAATTGTCATCATATATACCATCACATTTGCACATTTATTCATATTATAATGCATATTTATTATATTTCGTTATTTAATGTGTGCAGGCCTCGAATTATTATTTTAATAAGAAATAAAGCTTAAAGAGCCCAAAAGCCCAGATCCAAGCCCATGTTTGAAGCCCAGGTGAAAAAGCGCAATTACAAGAAGTCAAAATACAAATACAAGGGCTAAAAGTTGCAAATATCAGAGATAAGGGAAGGATAAACTTCTATCCAATCCTAAACACTTGCAGGATGAGGATAAAAGCCCAAGATAAGAAGGAAATTCGTGGAAAGAAGATTTGAAGAAATCTGGATTAAGGGTAACTTGATTACTAAGTTATCTCAAAAATCCAGATTAAAAGGTCAGGATGCATATTCCAGAAGCAAGCGCCCAGATGGACGGACCAGGTGAGGCCACGCGCCAAAGCGCGTGGCCAGCTTCCACAAAAATGCCGCAAATCCGCGGCAAAATCCAAGATTCCGCGGCACTTTGATCTCATCTGGATACCAGATTTCGTGGGCTACTTCATCCGGGACTCTTCGGCCTTCTGCACTTATAAATACCCCCTGCAGTGCAACGTACAGAGTCGTCCAGCGTCCAGTAAAGGGCCAAAGTTAGGGTTTTTAGGGTTTTTCTTCTTTCTTCTAGGTTAGATTTTCTTTTTATTTTCAAGAGAGGGAGATGGCTATGTTGAGGGTGACACTGATGTATGCTTCTCTTCTCCATTGTATCAAGTAATGAAGGTAATTTTTATTTTTATTTATGTCATTGCTTTACTTTTCTTTTTGTTTTCTTTTTCTTTTCTACTTTATTTCTGTTGATCTTTGATGAGCATGCAAGCGATTACCGAACCACAAGTATAACAAATCTTGGTGGTGCCAACGATATTCCATGGAGATGTTCTCCTCCTCGAGGCGTATCAATTCATACTTGCCCAAGGCTTGATGATCTAATGCGAACAGCGGACTGAGATTGATCCCATGGTTTATGCGTTCAACGCCTCCGAAATAAGGTAGAAAGTGTTAGGTTTTCACATATTTTCTCCAACCAAGGTTAGTTTTCTTTTCTTTTCTTTTATTCTATTTTTGTAGATTAAATCACTATCTCCCAATTCTTTCTTTTCCGATTCATTGTAAATACCACCTTCTTTCTAACATAACTAATATTCTTGTATTAATAACTAAAATAAAAACTTTAGAGAAACTTGCTTAACGCTTCCATCGCAGTCCCTCCCTGAGGATCACGACCCGCATAGCCCTGCTACCGCGGATTAGAATTGAGAACTTGCACATCCTATTCTTAAAACTAAAATACTATATTTTTGTGTGCAGGAAATCTCAGTCAACAGTAGGTTTGGAGTCCTTAACGACATGCAAAGCCGTGCCTCGGTACAACTAGCAATGAAGTCCCAGGCGTGAGCACCATCAATTAGGCTCCCCATGAAGGCCAGGTTAGTGTTCGGATTGTCAACGTAGAGTTGGTCATATCCGAACTGATGAGCAAACCAGCTGGGGATGTATGGCTCTAAATAGCAGGTATCTCCGCTCCTATATACCAAGTGAGAAGGCCAGATGCTAACCAGCCACTCAAAGACTCCCCGACTCAACGACGTCTTACCTTCCCCGACATCCTTGAATTCCTTGTCATACCCCGCATTGCGAATATAGGGAAAATATCGAAAGAGACTATACACGTCGTACCGGCACAACAGCTTGCGGATCGGGGCCACGTAGATCTGTGACCATGAAGATCCTTCAAACTGGCGAAGGTGCGCCACCCGAACACTCTCTGGAGGCTCTTCCCCAGCTTGAATGATAGCCGGGCAGTGAAGAGCAAATCATGCCATCAAGTAAGTATATGGCAATCCGATCCTGGGATTCAGTCCGTCATGGGGTAAGATTGTCCTTTTTCCCCTCTTGGTTGACGGTGGTCTGCAGAAAGCCTCCGTCAATGCACGAAGACCTCGCTGAATACATCACACCATCGCTGGAAGAAGTCCAAGAGAGCGACCATGTACTGTATGAACTATCGGTAATAAGATAGTGAGGAGGACGATATTGCTAGATGTAGATGGCACCACATATCTCTTCAGCCAAACTGATAAAAACCCAGCCAAAAGCGCTTTTCGGGACATTGGTTGACGGGCCTGATGATGAAAACTCCTGAGAATGTCACCCTTCTCATAGATGTCATCATCTTCCTCTAGAACAATGTCCCCCTTGGCATGCTCCTTCATTTTTCGAAAGATATCCTCATCCGCAACCCCGTAGTGAGCCGCTTCAGGGGCATCCTCCAGGTTGGGGAATAGATAATTCCCCTAACTCTTCAAATTGCTCGAAGCTCCCTTATGATTGCCATGCATGCTCGAGCAGATGTAGAAATGGCACATCAACTCTCGATAGGTCTCGAATAAAGCAGGCTCCTGCTTTTCCAAAAGTGCCAATTCCGCTTCGCATGGGAAGTATTCTTCATAAGGGAGATATCCCATTGGCAAAGCAGAGACTTCCCACATCTCATGCAAAGCCATGCCCAATTCACCTATAGGGGTGAAGAGAAAGTCCCTATAGCTGGGCAGTATAATTTTGAAGATAGCGTAAAAGTTTTGCTACGCTCATCTGGATGCCATAACAGGTAGCTCTGACAGCCTCGTAGAGTCCCAGCCTCTCCAAATCCTCCTCAAAATGGGCCAAGACATATAAGGTCAAATCTCTCCACCCAGCCTTGGGAGGATGAATCCAACCTGGGGTCCTAAAGTCAGTTACTGGGTAATTGCCCTTGACTCTGAAGAATTTATTTCCAAAGTCTGAGCAATGGCCGGATTTTCTCCACCGGGATATCTTGGAAGACATTTCCAGGGTGAAGACCCAGTATACCGCGAGGGGACCTACCCTTGTAGCTATCAAAATGCCGACATGGACTGAGTCAGTGGTCCGGGTCACTTGCCATTTCATCTTCCGAGGCCTCGTTATGCATTGGACGAAGGATAGTGGGAAATGACGCTTGTTGGATGGAAGGTAGTACTTCTAGCCATTCAAATTAAAGATCCACTGCCCTTCTCCGACCAGCAGTTGATGATCTGTGTCAGGCGCTACGTCCCCAAACATGAAGCCAGGCTTTCGGTAAATCTTTCAATCGCAGTCTTCTAGAGGAGCAGTAGTCAGGATACTCCTCATTGTACGCTGATCTCCAATGTGGATCAGGGCATCGCGGCCAGGAGTACTCCGCTCACTGAATAACAAAGCTTGCCCCTGGAATTATAGGCTGACGTTACCATCCAAACCCTAGCCGACCCAAAAGGGCTGTTCAGAGGCCCAGGGGTATAGTGCACTACAAAGTAAAAAGAAGAAACTATATTAGTCCATTAGCCAAAGAAAAGAGAAGCTAAAGCAAAGAAAATTGCTAAGGCATAGCTTCGCTCTCTGAGCGAAGCTAGCCTAACATTAGCTTCGCCCCGAAGCTCAGCTTCGCACTCTGCACGAAGGCAGAGTGCGAAAAATCACTAGGTGATTAGTTTCACTTCGAAGCTTAGCTTTGCATTCTGTTGCTTAACAGAATGCAAAAAGCCCCAAGGGCTAGCTTTGCAAAAAAGGCACTTATGCCTAAAGCTACCACAAAGGGCTCAAGTTCTCCATGTTAGCTTCACTTCAGAAGCTTAACTTCATATTCTATCACTTGACAGAATGCAAAGAATACCCTAAGGGCTAACTTCGCATAGAAGCTAGGAGAAGAAGCCATTCGGTTTCTAATTTCAAATCGCGAAATTAAAAGGGAACTAAATCCCCAAAAATTTGGTGGGATTAAATTAAGGGAGTACAATTCTTTAAGATCACGGAATCATGATGAATCACTCCAGATTCACCATCTAATAGCCAGAGGATGGCTTTAAAAAGAGATGAAACTCTCTGAAAAGGGAAAATTTCCTACCCGCTATGGGGCACTTGATGATCGGAGGAGGAGACGATGCCTCCGTAGCAGAGGTCGCTGCCTCTTTCCCTGCGCGTCGTTTGGGGGCCATTAAGAATTGTGAAGTTCTGAAAGTCTGGAACGAGGGAGAAGAAGGAGAAAGATTTTTGTTCTCTGAAAATTCAAAGTGTTTTAAGAGAGAGTAGTTCTCTCTTTCAGCCTACTGAGCTTTTATAGACATGAAGTTGTCTAGCTTTGCCTCCTCAAAAGGAGCGCAAGCGGTCATTTCAAATTAATTTGAAACGGTGCCTAAGCACCTTCTTCAAGAAGCTTTACTTTGCTCCGCCGAGGGCTCATCTTTAGCTCCGCTGGGGGCTCGCTTCTAAATTCACTGGAAACCCATCTTTAGCTGCGCTGAACTCTTTAGTTTACCTCTGCTAAGAGCTTCTCTTTCTTTTTTTGGAAAAGACTTATGCAGAAAACCAAGTTGGATCACTTGGCTCAGTATACGGCTGCACCCGATGGATGTCTCTTAACCTAAGCCAGTCCATTCCAGTTTCTCCCGAAGTTCAAAGTGAAAGACATGGATTAAAGCAAATAGAGGCATAATTTTATTAATTTAAAAGGGAAGATACATTGATAATACATCAAGATTATCTTTCATACAGTTGAGTCTCTACTCTAAAGGCATACAAGTTGTCCTATCTACTTTCAGGATGATAGCGGTTCTCAAAGCCATTTCAAGTCCGCCAGACCAACTGGACACGAAAGGTTTTTCTCCTTCACAGGGCCGTAATCCTTTGCTTAATGGCAGATTTTGCCACCAAGAAGCTGGATCTTCTTTGATCAAAATTGGCAAAGGATTGGTTGCCACCAGAAAGCTGGATCTTTCTTAATCAAAATTGGCAAAGGAAGGATCTAAGATCTTACTGGTGACATCCCTTTCCCATATCTTGTGCAGAGACCCAGCAAAGGTGAGATAATGGTGAAAATGATATAGTACAAATCCGCAACTAAGTGGATCATCGCGGAAAGGAGACCGCTGGCTTCTCCTGGAGTTAGCATCAGCTGCTCTAGTATATTCCTCCTGCTTATGATCGAAGTCTGAACTTGAGAATGAAGATCATACTTTTGTCCTCCTTCATCAGGTTGAAAACATTAGGAGCACAGTGAACTGCAACACAACACAAAAAATGAGTTTGCATTAAGCGAAAATAAAGATGCTAAATCGGAAGTTTTTTGCCCTGAGCGGAGCTGATCCAGATCCAGCCTAGCTATACCCTAAGGCTAAATGTTGGATTATACAGAGACAAAATGCTCGAGAACCTGATAAGGCATTGAGCCTTGCAAAAGGCAGAGGATAGCCTCGCCTATATGGCAAGGCTAGACTGGCCCAAAAAGGGCAAAATCTTAGCCCCGCCTATATGGCAAGACTAGCCTAACATTAAAAGAGCCAAGTCCTAGCCTCGCCTGTATGGCGAAACTAAATTGGTCTAGAAAAGGTAAGGTCTCACCCTCACCTATATGACAGGGTTAGCCTCCCTAAATAAAAAGGCCAAGGCAGAAGCTTCACCTAGAAAAATTCTTCGCCTGATTAGATAGAATATTAGCTTCGCCAGGAAGTTTAAAAAGGGCTAAAACCCTTCTCCAAAGATCCGCCAAATGCAAAGACCAAGGGAATTCAATCCCTAAAATAGCTGGTAAAGCTAAAGAAATTAAGGGAGATAAACTCCCTAAGGTCATCAATTTATTGGTAACGTCTCTGGATGACCGAGCCTCACCAGCTCTTGGCCGGGTAACGATCAGAGTAAGAATCTCCACTACTTCAGGGACCTCAGTCTCCTTACTTGGGCAACGAGGAGATGTCATAAACAAACTTTCGAGAAAGAGAAAATATGTGTCTCTGATAAGGACTACAAGATTCCTATTTATAGGCCTCATGGCCTGACCACGCCACTGCCACTTCAAGCTTAGAAGCGCGGGCAAAGTTAATGCATTTAAATGCTTAGCCTCGAGAAAGGGAAGAGTCCCTCTCGTAAATATGTACGAAGTTAATTAAACTTCAGAAAAGGGAATAATCTCCCTCGGAAATGCAGGTGAAATTATTCAAACCTTGAAAAAGGGAGCAATCCCTCTCGTAACTCACAAAGGTGGATAGCCTTGGAGAATGGAACGTCGTTCCATCATAGCGAGTGCACGGCTAGCACTGATAGAGCACTGATAATCCAACTCTGTTTGGAAGCGAAGCTATTTCAGGAAGCCCAATGGTGAAGCTACCTAGAAGTGTGAAGCTACACAGAAGCAAATTATTGCATTTCCTCAGTGAACCTATTCCAGCCCAAAAGCAGAGCTAAAGACAAAGTTGAACTCAACCACCAAGACGACGTTAACATCCACATAACATTGATCATCAACCGAAGTAGTTCAAAGTATTTTGAAATCTGAGCCAATCCATTGTAGATTTATAAAAACTTTGAAGGGGGTCTTGTTGATACTCTAAAAAGACAAAACTCTCACATTTATCTTCAGCCGGTCTGAACGACGTCTAACTTATCGACATTTACAAAAGATAAGTTGAGAACAAGCTGACGACCAGGGATAAGACAGCGACTCAGACTTTACTGATCCAGTGAAGCAGACAGTAAGCCAAAGTTGTCTTTGAGGAGATCCAAATAGGCCTAAGATGCTCAGTTAGCTCAACACTTAGCCTTGCATGAGCCTAAGGGGATAGCCTCTGGCCTCGCTTTAAAGCTCTTCATGACTTCATATAGAGCTAACTTACAGCTTCGTCTGAAACTTTCTTGGTAGCTTAGCTTTGAGGCCAACTATTAGCTTCATTTGAAGCTTCTCATTTAGCCCCGCCAGAGGTTGATCCAGGAGCTTCACGCTTTATCCCTAACTTCGTTGGAAGGGAAAAAGGGTTTAGCTCTGCTGTGGGTTGAGTATTAACTTTGCACGAGGCTTTGAAGGTAACTTCACCCGAAGCTATGGGCTAAGTCTTAGCTTCGCATGGGGCTACGAAGGTAACTTCGCCTGAAGCTCTGAGCTAAGTCTTAACTTCACATGATTTAGTTTCGCAGCGAGCTTTACTAGGTCATCAATTGACATTTTCCATAGGGGATTAATGGGTGAACCCCACTAATTTAGTGGGATTATGGCGCCACTTTAAGTGGGCGGTTACACCCGCCCACTTCTTCCGACATTAAGTGGAGACAATTAAGCCACAACAAAGGAAGGAGCTCACACGAACTCTCTAGCTTCGCCGAAATCTCGCAAGTAGCTTCGCTGTAAAGTCATTTGCAGTCTCGCGTGAAGTTAAAGACTGATTCAGCCTTACTGAATTTAAGGGGGCGGTTACATCCCATTTTGGCTATAAATAGTTTCTTGCTGAGACGAAGGACAGACAGAGAGGAAAAAAGGGCTAATGGGCTAGAGAGAGAAGATTGGCTAAATGAAATTCAACCAGAGATTCTTCTAGAGAGTGTTCTCTTATTCTCCTGCTTCCAAATCCTTAATTTCCAGAACCAAGAGAGAAGGGAATCTTATTAAGAGGCAGCTTGATCGTCTGATCGATTGCATCGTCAAAGGATAAAGTGATCACGCGCTGATCAGATTACTACCGGCATACTTCCTCAAAAATCTCAGAGGTGATCTATTTTCTTTTAATTACTTGTAATTTCGCTCCTCCACCTATTTTTTTGTAAGTTTTCCCATGAATAGTAAATTTTCGATGGAAAAAATTAATTCATAGTGTAGATCGGGAATGAGAAAGATTTTATGAGCATGCTCTGCTCTCCTTCAAAGACAAGAGAAGTCATTGCAACAGATTCAAGGTAAACAAGCGCTGAAAAGGTAAGTAAACATTTTTTCTTTATTCTCATTTCTAGGTTTAGAAAACGATTTCAAAAACCAACTCTCTTTGATTTACTCTTTCTATTTTTTTGTATAAATTTAGTTTTTTATTTTCTCCACCTTCTCAATCTATCACTTTCTTCTTAACTTAACATAGATTTTCTCACGCCCCGCTTCCCAAAATACGCTGAAGCAGAGACACGACGAGAGTCGGCGATGTATATACACAAGGAAAATACCTTACGTATACGCGCTAAGCCTTAAGTAACCCGAAACAAGCTATAAATCGAAACTATAATGAATCATGATTACAGTAATATCACATATAGGCATCCACACATGATATCATGGAAATCAAGTACTGGAATAACAAATGAATCTGATATATCGAGAATAAAGAAATAATAGGAAGATGATTAGTCTCTAATTTTGTATAATTTTCATCACATTCTCACATTTATTTGATAATAAATTCTGCTAATAATACCTTGCATGCTTGATTCTAGGTCCATGGTGTGCAATAGAGAAGAAGACCCTAAATCACCATTTAATGGTGATTAAAAGCCTATTAAAGATAGCCATTGATCTAGAGAGCTGATTCTGTACAAACCAGGAGCTGCAAAGACAAAACAGGGCACCGGAACTGACAGGGGACAGAAAGGATCGCGCGCGGCCATTGAATGGCCGCGGCGCGCGCGCCGCTTCGGGCCAGGGTCTGTCCCCTGGCTCCCCTCTTCCCTGGTGGCTATAAATACCCCCTGGGGCTTGCAGAAAAGAGATATACAGAGTTTTAGGAGTAGTTTCATCTTCATGTTGTAGTTTAGTTTAGGTTAGGCTAGTTCTTCTCCTTTCCCATTGTATTTTCCATTTTGTTTTAATCTTGTATTAGGGAGAGAGAGTGGTTCATGCTTGAAATGCAAGAGTGCTTGTAATAGAAGGTGACAATCTATGAAAGTGCTCTCTTTACCTCTCTATATTTTCTTCTCTCTAATCTCTTTTACATGTGTAGCTAATCTTTTCTCTCATGGCAACTAACTACTAACTACCAACTAGTTTAACTTCTTTTATGATAATCCACATGAATCTAATAGCCTCGTTTTGGCCTTGCTCTTGCAAGAGCCATTGATGGCTCATGATGATGGATCTAACACTCTAACTTCCTAACCACTAACAAGCTAACATTACTTTACTCCATGCTTACTTTTCTATAGTATTGATGGTTTAAGTGTAGCTTGCACTTGTTTGATGAGTTGGGTTGTGATGAGTTACATATAGGTCATGCTTTGAATCGCTCTTGAACCAAGGACTAGTGATGGCTAATGATACATGTGAGGCAACTATCACTAAGAGGTTAGCGTATTGGTGGAGTCATTAGTAGTTAGTAGCCGTGAGCTTTCTTTCTTTTTCACTTTATTTTAGAAATACAACAAAAATCACAAATATATTCTTTTCTATGTTTCCCACTTCTTCGTATTTCACCGTACTTCTCTTTTCATTCTTTACTTTCTTTTCTTTCATTCTTTAAAACTTTGAAGAATCTTTAACAAACACGTGAATCAACCGGTAAAGCTTCTATCGCCTCCCGTCCTTGTGGATTCGACTCTTTTTAGCCTCTATGCTATAACGGAAGTATCGAGGAGCCATAACACACACACACACTTTAAATATCGATTTTTAAACATACACTTTTTGTGCGCGGTTTTACCCCGATCAATTTTGCAAAATTTGATCGGCAAAAAGCAAGTACTAAAATAAGAGAAGGAAGTATGGGTTGATGTTACTACTGCTTTTGCGATTCTTCCGTAGTAGCGAAGTGGCTATACGGGTCGTATCCACAAGGAGGGAGAGCGATGAAAGCTTGATGCGGCTTCAAAGTTCAAGAAGAAAGAAAGTTCTTGTTTCCAAATAAAGAATTAAAAAGTGAAAACAAGTTTTTAAAAATTGTTGGAAAATGTTTTGGTGGTTTGTAAAAGTGATTTTTTTTTCTTAGTTGTAAAAATGCATGGCTAACTTTCTACTAAGTGCTCCCACTAATTTCTAACTTTTTGAAGATAGCCTCACGATGGATCATAGGCATACACAATCCTTGCGCATTGGAACTATTCACGTGGAAATCGAGTGAAAGTTCTTCCTATAACCTTGCTTTACACGGCAAAAACTCGGACATTCCCATATCAAGATCCAATAGAAGGCGAGAATAAGGGAAGACACGAGTGCACTAATGGTATCAACAAAGTTAAAAGGAAAGTCTCTATCTTATAACAACAAGCAAAGTACAAAACTCATAGATCATCAAAAAGCCATTTAAGTATGAAATATGCGAAGGTAAATACTTGTAGGAAGTTAGAGCTAGAACCCTCGTCTTAAGATGCCATAGCTCTCATTTGTACAAGGCTTGTTTGGCACTATTGACTCATGCGGATTATCAAACAAGTGTTAGAAATTAGTGGACTTGTAGTTAGTTAGCCATGCTAATGAGAAAGTTATTAGCCATAAAAAGAAAAGAAACAACAAAGGAAAAGAAGTGGAAAAGAAGAGAGTTACACTACAACAAGAAACAAATAAAGGGAAGAAGTAAAGAGCAACAAGTTTACACTACAACAATGAAGTAAAAGTAAATGCAAAGACAAGTAAATGGAAAGAAGGAAGAGAAGTAGTACTTGTATTATCTTGTCACCCTTCAAATACAACTCTTTACACACTCTCTCTCTTTCACTTTAATGGCTAAGACCTAAAACTAGAAGAAGAACAACAACAAAAACTACAAACTAAAAACAAGATTACAAAATTTGCTCTAACTCTCATCTGCCTTCACTGAAGACCCCTGGGGGGGCTTTTATAAGCACCAGGGCAAAGGGGGCCACGTGATCAGCACGTGGCCCAAAACCCAAGCGCGCGCGCACCAAGATGGCCGCGGAAACGCGGCTTGGGCCGCGTTTCCGCGGCCAAGTCAGGGCGGCGCGTGCCCAGTTTTGGGTAGCGCGTCGTCCAGACTGTCTTCTGATCGTCTGGATCCCTGGATTTCCGATTTGATACCCTGGGATGATGAAATCTTTACTCTAAAGTCAATGGCTAATTGGTAGGCCTTTAATCACCAATTAAATGGTAATTTAGGTCTTCTTCTTCATTGGCGCACCATGGACCTAGAATCAAGCAAGTAAGGTATTATTAGCAGAATTTTTTATCAAATAAATGTGAGAATGTGATGAAAATTATGCAAAATTAGAGACTAATCAGAAGACAAGAGAGATAAGAATACCATAATCAAATAAGGAGAAAGTCCAGCTCCTCGCAATATGTATGGTCTCATCCAACACCTGAACAATAGAAACAAGTCTGGGCGTACAAATTCAGGGTCGTCAGAAAGCGACTTGGTGATGTGTGTGTATAAAGGAAAATGCTCATGCATATAAACAATGTGCACAAAATAATAACAATAAACTACAGATATAAGATAATTAAATAACATGGTAAACAGCTGAACTGAAGGATAACTAAATAACAACATGTATGAAGATAAAAGGCAACTATTACAACTATAAATAAGTAACTGATGTCAAGATATATAATCTAGCATACATCACTAATCTGGTTAGTTATTTTTAACCTAATTAATGTAGTACTTAGCTGTGTCCCATACCACAGCCGTTTTCCCACATATCAAACAAAGTTATTATTATACTAACTGCTCGCCAACGTAGTGCATGTGTTTTGGAAGGGTACCGTGCATGCCCGGTACCACGGTCTAACACCCCTAGCGCTAAATAGGGATAAGCGATAAGGCTCTAATAATTGAAGACCATAGCCCTACACGAAAAGTCAACTAGTGTGGCGTCGTAATTCGAGCATAGCCCTGAAACTGAATAACTAGATAGCTAGTACTACCATGGTTCCCCATGGTTGGAACTCACAACTCGATATCATAATAAGTCCTTTCAAAATACATGACATGCATCATCAGGCAATTACCTCTGTTCCCCAGGTTATGGTGTCTTATATTAACAAGCAATGATATAAGTTATTATTAAAGAGTAACTAATATCTCCAACAACTAGTTATGTCAATAATAGCTGATAATCTGACAACTGACGACTGATATATGACAACTGATTAGCTGACAACTAAAATCTGACATATGAAATAGGATATTGAAGATATAGCCACTAACACAATGGTAACCGGTACCGATATCTACCAACTCTTATAAACTCTGAGTACATCATATGATCACCAACAAATAATCTCACCAATAACTGTTAAAGTGATGATTGCTATCAGATAACTCTGAAGTACAAGATCACCAATATCTACTAGGTCACTATCACATAACTTAATATCTATTAACTGAAGTAATCAATAACTAATCATGAAGTACATGATATACCCTCGAGATCAACAAGTCAACGAATACCGATATCATTACGAAGTAAGGGAATCATCCTCAAACAACATACGGTCTTGAATATTTACTTCTGATACTCATTATCAACAAATATCATCTAAATAAATCCTAAATACTCATAATTATAAATCCATATACTGGTCCAATCATCAAGAAGTCCAATCTCTTAGTAAGGTAACATCACAACAAGTCTGTCATCAATACTCGAATGAATTTCACCTAAGTTATTACCAAATGAAAGAATAACAAGTCTGAGAAGCACTCTACATGAAATATGTAATCTTTCCTCAAATATGAACTGGGCCTACTAACCATTGGATCGAAATGAATCACTGTCTAAAGTATATCGCTACTAGGCTTAAACCAACAACGACAAACTACTAACACATGAAATAACGCTAATATAAGCTCATATCAACTACGTAATTAAAGTAAACAATCATAGATGTCTCATGAAGTAATACAATTAATCAAACTGGTAAAATATAATAGAAAGTCACATGAAATGATAAGAGTAACATATAAACGCATGCCGACAACGGTACATAATGAAATACGCAAGAACAAACACTCACATGAAATGACATGGTTTCGAAACCGAATCACTGTCTGGTCTTCATTAAACGAACCGGTACTAATCTACGGATCATCCCATGGATCGGTCTTCAAATTACCATTGTATCGTGTCCATAACGGGCACAACTCTGAATCTCTTGTTACCGAGTTCGGATTGTCCATGCGAGTCTAAAATGCTGTAACACGCCACCAAACACAAAGAGAGGAAGGAAAATCAATACACACACCTAATAAACTCACACAAGTACCCATACACGCACACCACACGTGCATACATACTCGGGTACACCCTCATACACACATATACAAGTATACATATATGTATATACCTATACACACACACGTACGTATACACAACACTATACATATATATAAACATGTCTATACATACATACATGTAGACAGTCAAGCATACGTAAGTATACAAGTATATACTCTATACTTACACATATATACATACACTTATACACTAAATATTTTAACACACCCACATGCATGAAAATATATACACATGTATAAACACTTGTGTGCTCATAATTACACACATAATCATACACACTAATAAATAATATACTCATACACATAATTACAAACACACCACATATATAATTACAAATACACACTCACAATTTAATATACACATATTTAACCATGAAATAAACATAATGAAAGGGAGAGATGCAGGAGACTCACGTACAGGAGAAGGCACGGCTTGTGCGTGCGACCTGATGCTTCTCCGGCCAAGGAGGCTTTGCCGGAGTGCTCTAGGGTGCTCCGGGATTGCGTGGAGGGCTCAGTTGCCGACTGTTGGGTAGTGTAAGGCAAGGAGGATGACAAGGGGTGGTGAAGATGGTGCTTCAACAGGGGCTACTATTGCTGGTGCCCTACGTGGGCTGCTCACGCCATGGAGAGGGTAGGGAGGCGACAGAGATTCAAGGGGGAAGAGGTCCAGGCCAACGGCTTAGCTGCTGTGGTGGGGACTAGATCTGCAGGGGTTCGCACAACCAAGGGAGGTGTAAAGTGCTGCCGTGTGCAGGTTGGCTCAACAAAGACCTGGGCAGATCCAGGTTTGCGGCTGTGCTATCGCGCGCGCTGGAGAAGATGCGCGAGAAGGGGAAAGGGGATCCGGGCTATTGATGCCGCTGAAGGGGGTGCTTGCGGCTGTTGTTGCTGGTGCTAGGGAAGCTCAGTTAGGGGATTTGGGGGTTGTTGATGATGGGGTTCGGCTTGATGTAAGTGACGACAGTGAGTTGAAAACGGAGAAGATGAGATTAGGATTAGGTTAGAATTAGGAGAGGATTATATATATAGGGGGAGATAATGGGTAAATGGGTTTGGGTTTTGGGTTTGGATCAATAGGTTAATGGGTATGGAGATAAAAGAGGATAAAAGGTATAAGTATTGGGTTTAAGGGTAAAAAATGGAAAATAGGGAAGGAAGATACTACTACTAAAAAATATAAAAATACAAGCCATAATAATAGCAGTAATAATAATAATTATAATCTTAAGGAAACAACCATTACTATAAATACCAATTAAGAATAATAGTAATTAACAATAATATTAATAATCATAATGATTAGCAGCAATAATAATAATTAATCAACATAAATAATAATAATAATATAATTAACAACAATAATAATAATTAATAATAACAATAATAATAGAAATGATAATTAATAACTACCATTACCACTAATATTTATGCTAATATTAAAATAAATAAAGAATAGAATAGTAACACTAATAATAATTAATAAACACCAACAAAATTAATAATAATAACACTAACAATAATAATAAATAGTAATCATAATGGAAGAATAATAATAATAATAACTACCACTAGTGATATCAGTTAAAAATAAGAATAATCATAGAAGTAATAGAAATAAGTAAATAAAAATATTAATAAGAAATATTGGTAATTATATATAAAGCCAGATTACCATTTATCATCTAAAAAAAATAATTTGTATATTTATAATAATAACTAAAAATGTAAGTTAACAAATAATAAATAACTAGTAAAACAAAATAACTACTTAGAAAAATAAATATACTGTATTACTAACTAGGGTTATTACAGATTTTTTTTTCTTTTTCTTTATAGGAATAAGAGAAGACTTTTAACCACTTTTAGTGAACTAAAATAGAACTTACTAAAAGCTTCCATCGCTAGTCTCTCCTTGTGGATCACGACCCGCGTAACCACTTGCAATTGTGGTAGTATTGGGAACTTGCACATTCTATTCTTAAGTTCTGAAATTCTGTTTTTTTTCTGTGCATGTCTAAACTCAATCAAATTTTGGTACCGTTGCTGGGAAGGGACAGTAAGTAACTCTTTTTTATTTATTTTATTGGTTAACTTTCTTCTATGTTCTTAGTATGCAGTGATTGATATCAAGAAAATGAGAGTTGCAGTGGACATATAAGTGTCTCTGGACTTTGCTCTAGAAAGCAGAGCTCAGAAGACCTTAGTGTTACCACACAAATGGGGTAAAAGCCGTGAATTTACGGCAATCTAAGAGGACTGGTCACGTAGCTTTTCTGCAGGGTGACTGAACTTCAAATATCTAACTTCTGCATGTTTTAGCTTCTAATTTAATATATTCTACACATACTGTCTAATTCAACAGTAAATGGGTGTTTGTAAATGCTAAAAACGATTTAGACTTTACATTTAGGTACGTGTCTATTTTGTTACATTTTCTATTTACTGTTGAAGAGTGCTGAAGCCAAGGTATGTGCATAACATTTAGTATAAGGTTCATTCTTGTATTAAATATTGCTTGAGTGTTACTTTTTTGCTATATACTTGTACACTGCACTAAACTTAATTAAGGGCTTGTCCGATAATCAAGCTAAGGTGGGAAAGTCATTACCCTCTCTTAGCCCACAAATAATCTCCTCACTCACTAACCCAAACCTAATTAAAACTGAGTAGATGTTGGCCCTTGGGACATCTCGGACTCAATAGGAGATTGACCTAAGGAGGAAGTTGATTAGAATTTGACTCTTGCCAAATCAGTGTCAAAGGTCAGGGATTGAGAGGCGAAACTTCGAAGGCTGATGGTTTGGGTTAATTAGGCCTGTCGCTTTTAGCATGGATACCTCCCATCAATCTTACCCTAATCTGACCGATTAACTTGTGGTCAAATTCTGCAATATATCCTCAGGGACAGTCTAACCATATAGGAGTCATCTAGGTTTAAGATCTACCCTAACTTAGGCTAGATTTTTCTTTATTTGTTTGTTTGTTTGTTTGCTTATTTTTGTTTTTGACATTTTGGTGATATGGATTACAATCACAATTATTCCTATTCATATATTGATCCATACTTCACCACGATCTCTTTTGAATCAGATATTACCAACCTGGCATATCATAACTTTAACCAACCAGGTATGTCGAATTGGTCTTATCTGAACCAATATATGCCCCAGTCCCAATATTATGAACAAGACTGGAATAATCATCACTACTCTTCACCGAGTCAATGGGGATACAACTCCCCTGAGTCATATTGTCAACCACCATTTTAGCATTCAACTTTAAATTTTTTTAGTCTTGATCAATCCATAGAAGAAAAATCTAAGGTGACTAAGAGTAAGAAGCTATGATTGAGTTCCAAGAACAAAAACTGAAAATGATGGACTCACAATTTTCATAAAATTTTCAAATTCAAGATCCTTACTCCATTTTTCATAACAAGAAGAAGAACCTATGGACTTAGATAGGAGTATGAAAAACCTGATTCAGTTCGAAAATGATTTTTTTTTCAATCTGTTGATCAGCATGATTTTATACCATTTTGATACTCCTAATTATCTATTATTTGTATATAAATAATGCTACTCGGGTATAGTTGATTGAATTTTTGCAGGAAACAGGTAAAAGAAAGAGAAAGAGGAATCTGATTACATTCAGTAATAAACTCACGCAATTTGTCAAAGATTGAGGGTTGCTTTCCAAATATGTTGCGGTATTTTGGCCATAACTTTAGCTACAGAACTCCGAACGAAATCATTCAAGATGCTATGGAAAGATAATTCGAAGATCTACAACTTTCGTGTTGATAGCTTTAGCTGATTCCTCCATTTGGTGGCCTGTATTCATCATTTAAAAATCTGCCTGAATTGGAAACGATTTATTATGTAATAGATGTATTTCAAGGGACCTTTCTGTAAAAAATTCCTTATTATATAAGGAATAAAGAGGTCTGCTGTAGGGGGCGGCTAGGTTTTGCTTTAGTCGGACTTTTTTTTTTA
This sequence comes from Agave tequilana, assembly GCA_038442645.1. Taxonomy (NCBI): domain Eukaryota; kingdom Viridiplantae; phylum Streptophyta; class Magnoliopsida; order Asparagales; family Asparagaceae; genus Agave; species Agave tequilana. Next base: position 91,879 of record JAVJIF010030846.1, on the reverse strand, counting down.
TTTTTTTCTTCTTTTAGCCGCAATTCATGAGGCTTTAGTTTTTGGCCAATTTAACATTTAGTGGAGGATTAATCTTTGGTTTTAATGGAGACATTGCTTTAGATTTTGGAATTTGTGGCTGTTGAGACCTATTTAATGTTCATGTGATATTTTTTCTTCCCTCGGTTCTTGTGCGAAGAGTGGCACAGTGCGACAGCATGCAGAACTATGAGGTAAGTGCTTGGTTAATTTGATAAATTATTTCTATGAATTAGTTTTAATTGATTGGTGTTTACTTAATTAATGCTCTGCATTCATTAGTGAATTAATTAATTTAGTTGTATACCCATTGCACTTAATATGTTTCACATATATTATCATAACATTGGTCTGGTCATGTGTAAATAAAACATTAGCAAGCGCTTAGGGGAGATGAACCTAGACTTAATTCTTGTGGACCGAGTCATTCTCCTATTTATGACTGTATGCACACCAATTGATCTATGACTTTTAGGAATTAATTTCTAGAATAACTGAATCTTTGACAGGCTATGTATCGGGGTTAATAGTTCATGCTTAGAGCTTTATTGCCTTTATATTATTTGTTTAATTTAGTTAATTTATCTTTGATGGACTATGTAACTGGATAATAGCTTGTGCTTAAATCTAGTGTTCAAAATTAATGTGCCCCTTAGACATAGGGATTTGGTGTGTATTACAAACTGGTATGGAGACCAAAATTGACCGCTTGATGCTAGTTTAGGGGATTCGATCCTAAGTGCTTGACTCTTCTTTTATTATAATTAATTCACATAACTCATTCAAAATCCATAAATCTTTTGATCCATTCGTGTAGAAGCGCTGAAACGAAAAGAACCACCTGTCCCTGTGGACCGACCCTCAAGTGCTACATCGAACGACCGTGCACTTGCGATAATTTAAAACGAGGAGACAGAATCTCCCCATCAAGTTTTTTGGCGCCGTTGCCGGGGATTGGTGTCCTCTTTAGTCTTAGCACATCTACCGAAAAAAAATTAAAAAAATAAAAAATAAAAAAAATTAAAAAAAAAATTCAGTGCTACCCAAGCATCACATATTCCAACTCAATTCCTACGCTGATACATGTCAGCTTGGAACGCGACTCAAAAGGACGTCTTGTCAGCATAGATACGAACGAGATCAAGATGACTGACCCTGTTCCACCAATGGTCCTCATGGACCGATGTTACCCTCCTCGATCATCACACCCTTCATGCATCAGATTACCAGAAGCTACTGAAAACAACTACGAGTTGAAGCCACAATATATTACTATGCTCCCCAAATTCTCTGGACTGGAATCTGAAGATGCATATATGTTCATCAATGAATTTGAGGAGGTGTGTGCAATGATGAGAATTAGGCAGCTGAGTGAAGATGGAGTCAAACTCAGGTTCATCACTTTCTCACTCAGGGACAATGCAAAGAAGTGGCTTTACAGCCTCACAACAAACTCAATTACTACATGGGCAGAGTTTGTTGCTGTTTTTCTAAAAAAGTTCTTCCCAATGCACAAGACTGCAAGGATTCGATCTGAGATTAATCAATTCAGACAACGGGACAAAGAACCATTTTGGAGATATTTAGAAAGGTTTAAGGGCCTTCTAGCTCAATGTCCCCATCATGCCATAGAAAAGTGGCGTCTCTGTCAAATTATCTACGAGGGTGTTGATTATAACTCGAAAACTCTTCTTGAATCCATGAGTCACGGTGACTTCATGAGGATGACAGATGATGATGCATGGATATTCCTCGAAGAGATGGCAGAGAAAACCATGCAGTGGGAAGGGTTTAATGAGAAGCCACCAACTACAAATTCAACCACCACATCGAGGAGTGGCATACATTCGATCGAAAACTCCATTGCAGCTGAAGCAAAGATGACTGCACTGATGAGAAGGATTGAAGTGTTGGAAAGAAAGGGGACTCCTCCTCAGCAGTTCGATCAAGTGAATCAGACCTCTGTACCAAGTTGCTTTAACTGTCAATCTCCAACTCATGTCATGGAAGATTGCCCATTCCTTCCAAACCCACTAATGAATAGTCAGGGACAACAATTAAACGCCACTTATCAGCAACAAAGGAATGATCCATATGCACCAACATACAATCCAGGGTGGAAGAATCATCCTAACCTTTCATGGAATCAAGGAGGAGGAAATCAAGGAGGGGCAACAAGCATCTCTCAACCAAGCGGTTCACAGTACACGAGGCCAAACACATTCCAGTATCAACAACAACAACCGGCCTTTGTGGCACCGCAATCCACTCCAACATATGCAAATCCATCAATGCCGCCAGCAGGATTTGGGAGTGATCAGAAGTTGAACACCATGGAGAAGAACTTCAACTCATTTATGCAATCGACGAATCAGATGTTGCAGTCCAATCAACAGATGTTGCAGTCTAATCAACAAGCCATACAACAACTCACGTTGCAAATGAGTAAGATGTCGTCTCAAATGAATGAAAGGGAAAGAGGGACCTTTCCCAGCCAACCTGAGATTAATCCCAGAGATACAAGAGCAAGTTCGTCCAGTCATGCTCAAATCAATGCAATTCATACCTTGCGATCTGGAAAGGAAGTTGACAATCAGGTGGTGATGCCTGACCAAACTAATTCCCCTCTCCCCATGGCTAATCCATCATCTTCTGGCGCAGATCAGTCTGAAGATAAAGAAACTGAGCAAATCACTGAGCCTCTTTATGATCCACCAGCTCCATTTCCTAACCGATTAAAACCGAAGAAACACACGGCGCAGATGGAGAAGATTCTAGAAATCTTCAAGCAAGTGAAAGTGAATGTTCCTCTTCTTGACGCTATTGAACAAGTCCCATCCTATGCTAAATTTTTGAAGGACTTGTGCACTAAGAAGAGAGCACATCAACGCCGAAGAAGGTCTTTCTAGCAGCAAATATCAGTGGAATAATCCAAAGTAGCGTTCCAGTGAAATATAAGGACCCTGGATGTCCACTATTTCCTGTACAATTGGAACAACTGTTATTGACAAGGCGCTGTTAGACTTAGGGGCAAGTGTAAATTTGCTCCCTTACTCGGTTTACCAGCAGTTAGGAGTGGGTGAGTTGAAGCCCACAAAAGTCACTCTCCAACTAGCTGACAGGTCAGTTAAAGTTCCATTAGAAGAGATTGCAGATGTGCTAATTAAGGTTGGTGAATTTATCTTTCCTGTTGATTTTGTCGTCCTTGAAACTGCACCTGTAGAGAACCCAAGAGGGCAAATTCCGGTGATTTTGGGTAGACCCTTCCTAGAAACTTCGAATGCTTTGATCAACTGTCGTAGCGGTTTAATGAAACTCACATTTGAAAATATGACAGTTGATCTGAATATCTTCAACATTGAAGGGCAAAAAGTGAGCCATCAACTGAATTCTTTGAAGAAAATATGATTCAAAGTCGATCAAATGAATTCGAGGATGATCATATGGATTCAGACTTTGGGTGTACTAACCAAAGTTTTGACGAGCTATGTGAGGAAGAGATCAGGATGTTTGAAGAAATAAATCAACAGGTTAATCATGTGTCATCCCTGATTCAAGAAATGGCGAACGATCATATTGACAACGAGTCAATAAATTATGGTTGTAAATACTGCGAACAAAGCTTTGAAAAGATCTTTGAGGATGAGCTTTTACTCCTGGATGAATTGGATGGACACACATTCCCCATAGGATTCTTTGATAAATGTTTTGAAGAGATATTTGACGATGAACTCAAATTCTTAGCTATTAATCAAGTTTGCTCACATGAAAGTGAAGATAATAAGATTGGGCTAGGAGTTAATGTTGCGGGAGTGAGTCCTCTTTCTAACTTGCTGAAAAGAAGAAAGCGAAAGAGGAAGAGGATAAAGAAAAAGAGTATGATGATCAAGTTTAAAGGAGGTTGTGCTAAAATGATGAAGGGTTCTAATAGTCATGTCAACTCATTGAAGAGAACCCACCTCGAAAGTGGAAAGCGATCAAGGGGGAGAAACCGTCATAGCTTAAGGCAGGTGTGAGGGAAGATGTAACTTTATACATTTGTATACTAATTTTAATTTATTTATTTATTTTTTTTCTTTTTTCTTTTGAGTCTGTGAGTCTTTATATTTCTCTTTTAGTCAAGTGAGTCAATGTAGTTTTGGTGTCTAAAGAGTTATTTTATGTATCTTTTTCTCTAACCTTTGTGCCAAGTTTATTATAAGTGATTACAGGATAAGCAGGGATGCACACACATGGAGTGAATTTGGTTGCTTCTGCAACTAGATTTTTCAGTGCACTGTGAGTACTTCTAATTTCAGCATATTTATTTCATCCATTTTACTCATGTATGCTTGAATTGGATGCTTTATTCTTTGATGGTGCACACGTATGTGGATGTATATATTATATGCTATATTCATTTTATCTCTGTATTCAAGTATATGCATGAGGACATGGCACAGTTTAGGTGTGGGGGGGGGAAGATTCACATATTTCTTTTGTTTTAAGAGTCTTTTTGGTTTTGTTTTAGTTTAGGTTTTTTTTTCTTTTTTCTTTCTTTACTTAGAGTCTTAAAAAAAAAAAAAATTTGTGAAAAATTTGAAAATTTTCTGCAAATGAGTAGCTAGTATGTGAGTGATTTAGTATCCATGAGTGGATTTTAAGGGTAAGATCAAGATGAAAGAATTATAAAATCTTAAAATAAAGATTAGAATCTAAAACGGACATACCATCTAAACTTAGTCTAAGTGATTATGTACCCAACAACACTTACACTATTAGTTCATAGGCTTGGGATATTGATTGCAACTAAAAAAAAAATTACTACTATATAATAAGATAAATATTAATAAGTCTTGTCTTATGGCCTCAGTTGCTTGAGTAATTAAGTCCGTAGGAGTGTCTTTACACTTATTGCCCTAAGACCATCTGGTTTGGGAGCATTGGCCCAAAGCTCGCTATATAGGTAGCTGAGAAAGCCTAAGAGGACAAGACACTATAAAAATATAATAATTTGATTATCAATTAGCTAGGTACTTTGGCCTCAGGAAACCTCGGTATTTACGCGAAAGATAGTTAAAAGAAAAAAGAAAAAGAAAAAAATTCTAAAAAAAAAGAAAAAAGAAAAAAAGAAAAGAAAAAGTATGAAAGTTGTAATTAAATATTCCCAAGTTTAAGAACTACATCACGATCACGGGGTACATAGGATCTGAAACTTAGGACAGGTGGTGTAAAGTTTTGGATTTGAGACTTTATTTTATAGCCAATATGATTTCTGGAATTGAGATTTTACTTGAAAATGAAACTCATGGGAACTGATGATCTTACTAACTAGTTATCACACAAAAAAAATAAAATAAAAAATAATAAAAAATAACAAAAAAATAAAAAAAATAAAAAAATTTAAAAAAAAATTTGATTTGTTTTTCTTTTCTTGATTTTCGTTATCCTTATTTTACTTTTATTTTTTTCTTAATCTCTAACTTTCTTGGATTTTGTGGGTGTAATCCACTGAAAACCTTCACGAGACAAAACTCGTCCTCTAGGGTAACCTTGGGGTTTAACGGCAGCACATGCTAAGTGCAACCGTGATTCCTACGAAAGTGAGTTAAGATAGTTTAGTTTTTCTTTTCTTTTTATTAATTTTGCTCGAGGACTAGCAAAAAATAGGTGTGGGGGTATTTGATCAGCATGATTTTATACCATTTTGATACTCCTAATTATCTATTATTTGTATATAAATAAATGCTACTCGGGTATAGTTGATTGAATTTTTACAGGAAACAGGTAAAAGAAAGAGAAAGAGGAATCTGGTTACATTCAGTAATAAACTCACGCAATTTGTCAAAGATTGAGGGTTGCTTTCCAAATATGTTGCGGTATTTTGGCCATAACTTTAGCTACAGAACTCCGAACGAAATCATTCAAGATTCTATGGAAAGATAATTCGAAGATCTACAACTTTCGTGTTGATAGCTTTAGCTGATTCCTCCATTTGGTGGCCTGTATTCATCATTTAAAAAATCTGCCTGAATTGGAAACGATTTATTATGTAATAGATGTATTTCAAGGGACCTTTCTGTAAAAAATTCCTTATTATATAAGGAATAAAGAGGTCTGCTGTAGGGGGCGGCTAGGTTTTGCTTTAGTCGGACTTTTTTTTTTCTTCTTTTAGCCGCAATTCATGAGGCTTTAGTTTTTGGCCAAATTTGACATTTAGTGGAGGATTAATCTTTGGTTTTAATGGAGACATTGCTTTAGCTTTTGAATTTGTGGCTGTTGAGACCTATTTAATGTTCATGTGATATTTTTTCTTCCCTCGGTTCTTGTGCGAAGAGTGGCACAGTGCGGCAGCATGCAGAACTATGAGGTAAGTGCTTGGTTAATTTGATAAATTATTTCTATGAATTAGTTTTAATTGATTTGGTGTTTACTTAATTAATGCTCTGCATTCATTAGTGAATTAATTAATTTAGTTGTATACCCATTGCACTTAATATGTTTCACATATATTATCATAACATTGGTCTGGTCATGTGTAAATAAAACATTAGCAAGCGCTTAGGGGAGATGAACCTAGACTTAATTCTTGTGGACCGAGTCATTCTCCTATTTATGACTGTATGCACACCAATTGATTTATGACTTTTAGGAATTAATTTCTAGAATAACTGAATCTTTGACAGGCTATGTATCGGGGGTTAATAGTTCATGCTTAGAGCTTTATTGCCTTTATATTATTTGTTTAATTTAGTTAATTTATCTTTGATGGACTATGTAACTGGATAATAGCTTGTGCTTAAATCTAGTGTTCAAAATTAATGTGCCTCTTAGACATAGGGATTTGGTGTGTATTACAAACTGGTATGGAGACCAAAATTGACCGCTTGATGCTAGTTTAGGGGATTCGATCCTAAGTGCTTGACTCTTCTTTTATTATAATTAATTCACATAACTCATTCAAAATCCATAAATCTTTTGATCCATTCGTGTAGAAGCGCTGAAACGAAAAGAACCACCTGTCCCTGTGGACCGACCCTCAAGTGCTACATCGAACGACCGTGCACTTGCGGTAATTTAAAACGAGGAGACAGAATCTCCCCATCATCTGTCAATAGGCTAGAAGCACAAATAAGTCATTTGATCAACATAGTGAAAGATAGGATTGAGGAAACTTTACTTAACACATTTTCAACCATTTCCAATTGCCCTGGCCATATTGATAGGAACGAAGAATCATGGTATCTTGGAGACCTTAACCAAGAGTCAATTTCATCACAGAAACTTGAACTTGGCAAATTCTAAACTTTAAACAAATTAGCAAGTTTTTCATTCAATGAGATTGAACTTGAATGTGAATGTGACCCCGATCTCCAACCTTGTGATTCAGTTCCCATCTTTGAATCTATGTTGACTCTGGTATCCTTACTCAATTTGGACCAATTTTCCGAACCAGCATTTATTCCCATAACCATAGATCGAGAAATTGAATCACCAATTTTGGATAGTCACATTTCATTGATGGAAAAAGAATGTCAAATTGAAATCTTTGATTTGGACTCAACTCTTGAATCAAAACCAACTCTTGAACCCAAAGTTGAGTTTCCCGAGTTCGTATTGGTTCACGAACTTTTTATTTTAGACAAATCAACCATTTCACAAAATCACATTCTTTTATTGGACATATGTATATACTATAATGACTCCATGATGATTTCTCAAGATTGGCCATATGAAGGGGACAATTTTCATGATAGGATCTTGCATGATCCTATTCATATAGGGGATTTTAAATATGTAAATAGAAAAGAGGTCAATAAAAGTGGGTTTCGTGAACCGTCACATTATTTTGATTGGGTAACAACGCTTGGCTCAATCTGACCATCATCAGAACCACCACCTTGAGGTAACATTTTCCTTCACTTTCTTCTTTTTTATGCATTTATTTATTCATTCATACATTGAGGACAATACATGAGATAAGTGTGGGGGAGGGTTCCAACATAACATAGATTTTTTTAAAAAAATTATTAACATTTTATTTGCTTTTAAAAACTTTTTAAAAAGAAAAAAGATATTTTAAACAATTTTTTATAAGAAATTAAGTTAATTTTAAGAAATAGGAGAACCATAATTAGGATTTCTTATACTTAGTCAAAATAAAATTATTTGTTTGATTTCTAGGGTTAGGAAGAAAATTTAAAAAGTAATTTAGACTTGATTTTTACCTTGATACACTTAAGGCTCAAAAACAAAGATTCTTATGCCTTATTAAAAAACAAAAAAAGAAAAATATATATATCAAAAATCCTCTAAATAAGCTGATTACTTGTGCCTCAAAAAGTATAAGCATTCACGCCTAAAAGTGGTCCATATAATAAATAAAATCCTTAGCTTTGTGGCTTTATTTGCTTGAGTCTTTAAGTCCTTGGGGTGTTTTCTAACTCGGTGTCCTAAGATCATCTAGTTTGGGTATCACCAACTAAAGGCTCGTTACATGGGCAGATTAGAAAGCCTAATAGAACTAAGAAATAATACCATCAAAAATATGAAAAAAATTAAATAAATAAGGGATAAGAGTTAGAGTTAAAGAACCCATAGTCAAAATTTCACGGTCACAAAGGTGCATATGACTTAGGGTAAAATAATAGACTAGATGAGATATACAATTTGACTCTTTACCCTAATTGATAACAAGTTTTGAGTAGAGACTAAGTTTAGAAATGAAAAATTCAGTTTTTCTATAACTTATAGATTAGTTGAACTCTTATAATAATACTTCAAATATTTTCTCTCCTTTTTCAAAATGCTTTTCGAAAATACTAACACTTTATTTCTCTTTCTTTATAGATTTTGTGGGTGTAATCCACTAAAAACCTTCACAAGACAAAACTCGTCCTCTAGGGGTAACCTAGAGGTTTAACGGCTTGTTGCACGTGCTAAGTGCAACCGTGATTCCTACAAAAGTAAGTTAGACTAGGTTAGTTTTGTTTCACTTTTTATTTGTTTTGCTCGAGGATGAGCAAAAGATAGGTGTGAGGGAGTGATGGTTACTGATATTGTATATTTATCATCACATTCCCATATTTATTACTTAATAAACTCTATTTTAATTATCTTTTTATCTAATTATTTGCAGGGCCTTTACTAAAGGAGAAGGAAGAGAAAATAAGCCCAAAAGCCCACTAAAGTTAAGATTAAATCAAAATTAAGGGTTAGGACAATTGTCAGCTAAAAACAAAGCAAATCAGAGAGATAACACCAAATAAAAATTGGTTAAATTTGAATTTTGATGGATCCATTTCGGTTAGCTGAAGATCAACAGTGGTATAGATGAATCCAGAGCCATAACTAAAAATCTATGAGGAGATAAAAGATGTTCGAGAGATTATGTTGGAACTTGATTTTGATGATACATTTGTGAAGCCATTTCAATGGAGTTCTATCTTACAAGACTATTCAAGAGTTCTACATGATCAAGACTTCCCAAAGAGAGTAGCTATGGATGTGTATTGCAATGTTTAATAGTATGTTAAAAGCCTTGAAACACACACACACACATCATAGCCTATTAGTCGACTTATACCCTTTAGTAGTCGACTTATACATGATATAGTCGACTTGACATATTTAGTAGTCGACTAACCTTTGTCCTACAAATATACCAACTCTCTGTTTTGTGACCAATATGCATTATTAGTCGACTTAACAAACTATCTAGTCGACTAATAGATGGCCTAGTCGACTAACCCCTTAGTCTGGTCAACTAGTTTCAGTTTTCAGATACTTGTCTTGTGTTTTAATCTTGATCTAGTCGACTTGACACCTTTTGTAGTCGACTAACCCGGTGTAAATTGCCTAACCTAGTCGACTAACCCCCTACCCAAGTCGACTAATGGCAGTTTCTGACTGTTGGATAGTTTCTGTTTACTGGTGTTTTATCCAACGTTATCCAACGTTTATATATTCAAATTGACCTGATAACTACCCTAACTGACTATGAATTTCAGCTATAAATAGGTATGTTATCTTAGGCTAAAAACACCAATTCAAAATACAAGTTTTTTGCCCAAAAACTCTGTTCAAAAATCTGTTTTCTGAAAACTTGTTTCCACTTTCAGTTCTTCATTCAAATTCCTACTCTATAGTGAAGATTTCTGAGAGTCCACCTATAAGAGCCCTTGTCCACGATCACATACAGATCCAAGGCTTATAGGATCAATTGTAATCACTCAAAAAGGAGCATTGTACAAGAGCGTCTTCGGGTTGAAGAGAGTTTATACAAGGTGTTGTCGTCTTCTTGGTTGTAAGAAGAGTTGTACACATTTGGTAAAGAGAATTTGTCAAGTGGTGTGCAAGGTGTTGATTTTGGGTGTACAAAGTCAAAGGTTAAAGGAAAATCTCAAGCGGGTGGCTTGGGGACTGGATGTAGGTCATAAGGTCCGAATCAGGATAAATCACTTGTGTTTGCATTTGCTTTCTTTTCTGTGATTTATTTTCCTTTATTGCAAGTACTTTATATTTAACGCTAATATCTTTGTTTGAGTGTTGACGGATAATTTAGATCCAACAATTGGCATCATCTCGGGACCAACAGATTGGAGGCTCGCGCGCCACAAAAATGCTGCAAATGTCACGTTTTTGCCGCATTACAGTTGAGATACGGGGAGAGTTTTCTCCCCTATCTTCAGACGCTCTCCCCCATTGTGTTTTCACTATAAACACCTGTAAATTCTGAGGCATGGGAGAACGATTCAGCAAAGAACATAGGCTAGGCTATTTTGTAGTCTATAACTTAGGATTTTTAGTTTTCTTTATATAATTTTCATTTTATTTATGTAACTAAGAGGAGAGGAGAGTTTCATGGAGGAATGAGAGTGAAGCTTGTATTGAGGGTGACACCGGTGTAAGTAAGTCTTCTTTTCTTCCATACTTATTTGAATTGAATCAAAGTTTTCTTTTCTTCTTTACTCTTGTTTTTGTTTGCTTCCCTCTAAGTGCTTGTAAATCCAAGTGATTCCTACAGCCTCGAAACTGCCTTGCATTGCAAGTACCATTGATGACTTATGGTGCTGGATAACTGCTCCTTAGTTAGTTTAGATTGCCCCTTAATTCATATTGTAGATCGAGAATGGGGACGATCCTATAGACCATGCTCGCTTGCCTTCAAAGACAAGGTAAGTCATCAAGGCGGATTCAAGGTAAACAAGCGCTGAAAATGTAAGTAACATTTCTTTTTTTATTCTCATTTCTAGGTTTAGAAAACGGTTTCAAAAACCAACTCTATTTGATTTACTCTTTCTATTTCTTGGTATAAATTTATTTTCCATTTTCTCCACCTTCTCAATCTACCACTTTCTTCTTAATTAACATCGATTCCTTTTCTTTTCTTTACAAGAATAAGAGAAGACTTTTAACCACCTTTAGTGAACTAAAAGAGAACTTAATAAAAGCTTCTATCGCTAGTCCCTCCTTGTGGATTATGACTCGCATAGCCACTTGCTATCGTGGTAGTATTGAGAACTTGCACATTCTATTCTTAAGTTCTAAAATTTTATATTTTTTTGTGCAGGTCTAAACTCAATAACATGTGTAGGCTATTGGCTCACTTGGGTGGCCGTCAAGGTGAAAACCCATTTAGGCTGACTCCGAGCAGCCATTATGAGCGAGTCCCCGTCTTTCAAGGGGCTCCCCGAGGGATAGCCGCTTTGGCTATTTCTCTCTTGTAGCCGTCAGGGTAAAACCTATGTAGGTTGTTGACTCACTCGAGGGGCCATCAAGGTGAAGACCCATATAGGCTAACTCCGAGCCGCCATTGTGGGCGAGTCCCCGTCATTTAGGGGTCTCCCAGAGGGATAGTCGCCTGGGTTATTTTTCACTTATAGCCGTCAGGGTAGGAGCCGTGTAGACTGTTGACTCACTCGGGTATCTGTCAGGGTGAAGATCCGTATAGGCTGACTTTGAGAAACCATTATGGGTGAGTCCTCGTCTTGTAGATAGCCGCGTGGGCTATTTTTCCTTGTAGCTGTCAGGGTAGAACTTGTATAGGCTATTGACTCACTTGGGTGGCCGTCAGGGTGAAAACTCGCATAGGCTGACCGCGAGCAACCATTATGGGCGAGTTTCTGTCTTTCAGGGGATCCACAAGGGATAGACACCTATTTTGTTTTCCCTTGTAGCCATCAGGGTAGGACCCGTGTAGGCAGTTGACTCGCTCGGGTGGCCATCAGGGTGAACAGTCGTATAGACTGACTCTGAGCAACCATTATGGGTGAGTCCCCGCCTTTTGGGGGGGCTCCACGAGGGATAGCCGCCTGGGTTATTTTTCCATTATCGCCATCAGGATAAGACCCGTGTAGGCTTTTAACTCACTCGAGTGGCCATTAGGGAGAAGACCTGTATAGGCTGACACTGAGCAGACATTATGGGCGAGTCCTCATCTTTTAGGGAGCTCACCGAGGGATAACCACCTGGGCTATTTTTCCTTATAGTCATCAGGGTAGGATCATTGTAGGTTGTTGACTCACTCGGGTGGCCGTCAGGGTGAAGATCCGTATAGACAGATGATTAGTCTCTGAATATGTATATTTCATACCGCATCTTTACATTTATTCAATATTAAATTCTGTTGATAACACCTCTCTTGTCTGTTCCTAGTGTTGGCCCAGAGGCCCATCACTCTAGTTTTGATGATGATTAACTCGTGTAGTTATAGTTTACTAATAATCTTGTGAAATTTAGTTCCAGATATTTGATCAAGATATTAGTGGGTGTTTAGCTTCAACAAAGGAGTTTTGAAGCTTTCACATGTTGATTCAAGAGCTCGAGCGTCAAGATCGCATCTAGTACTTGGTTGGAGTCAAGCTCGTTGGATCGCGTTTGGATCGAGTCTACTTGGAGAAGGAGTTCTACAAGAAGACCTCGGTTTGTGTTTAGTATGTTTAGATCATTATAAAGATTAGATAGTGTTGATATGCTCAAGTTCACATACACACACAAGTTTAAAGTTTATTGGTTTTGGTTTTCGGTTTAACCGGTTTCGATTTTTCATATATATGGCTTTCATAAATAGATTAAATCAAAACAAGTTTACATGGTTTAATGTATATTAGATTTGATCTATATACATGTATGCTTCATTTATTTAGAAAAACTTACTTTGATAGTCGATTTCATGAGTTGGAGTTTGTATTTAAACAAACTTATTTTTGAATTTCATGTCAAAAACATAGATCGATATCTTTATATGTATATTGGATTCTATCCATATACAACATGCTTCAAAGTTGTTTCAATATCATGTTTTTGTATTTACATGAGTTTTGAAGAAAACGGTTTTCCATTTTAATGTTTGGTTTTTGGAAAATACGATTTTTGTTTAGAGGCCAAATTTCAATATCACAAAAATGGTTCAAATTATTTATAATATGTGTTGATTTTTTATCACACATATTTTTATTTTAAAGATCTAATAAGAACTTATTTTTGTGAAATTTATGTGACTTTATGGGATTTAATTGAAGATAAAAGATAAGTTTTTCAATCCTCAAAACCCTGTCAGACTCTGCTGGCGGCCGACCGGACGGTCGACCGGACCAGTGGTTGGTCGACCATCATGGTCGATCGATATGCACGAGGAGTTGCACATGGCCAGCCACTTCGGCTGGTCGACCGCGCGATCGACCGACTGAAAGCACCCCACTCTCGGTGGGGGCCGGTCGACCGTTGGCTTTGACCTGGTCGACCGGGCGGTCGACCGAAGGCACAACGATCATAAAAATGACCGTTGGTCGGTCGACCCGGCGGTCGACCGGAAGGGCATTTTTGCCCTTTCCAGACTGCCAATGGGCAGAATTTTTGAAGGCTATAAATATGCCTTCTCTTGAGTTGTTTTACAACAAATGTTTAGAGAGCAAAAATTCCCATCTTTACAAGTGTTTAACAGCAAGTTTTTAAAAGAGTTTTGGGCTTAAAGATTTTATCTTTATTTGTTTTAAAAGGTTGGAAAAATCAAAGAAAAATAGTCTTTGAAAATTGGTTTTTGTTCTTCATTTCTATAGCTATCTAGAAGTTTTCCCAAGAGTTTTTCTTTATGATTTTGATTTTCAAACTCTTTATTTTCTCACACTTGAGCTATCATATCTATCCTATCTATTAGGATCTTATTTTGTGAGAAAAATTAGTTTGTGGTTGTTAAGACCACCAAGAGTTATAAACCTTCTTTTATTTGAGTTCCCTCTTATGTAGAGGTGATTGTGGAGGTTGTGTTGGTATCCTAATCGGAGCGGAACCAGTACTTAAAAACATGTGTTTCATGAAATCAATGAAATTGCGTATGTGCTAATATTCCCTCCATACTTCCGCTATAGCATTGGCTCAATGGGTCGAATCCACAGGGACGGAAGGCAATAGAAGCATTAACAGTTTTTATTCACATGTTGTATTAACAAGTTCTTCTTTGTTAAAGAATGAGAAAAAGAAAAAGAAAAAAAAAGAAAATTCAGAAGTGATAGGTGAGGAGATGCGATGAAAGTGGCAATGTGAAAACGAAAGAGAAGTGGTTTGGAAAACAAAATAGAAAAGAAGAAGAAACAAAGGTGAACTAAGAGGATGGTAAAAATAACGATAGAAAAAATGATAAAAGAGTTTGAAAATTAATTTTTAAAATAAAATAAAAGAAAACTCATGGCTACTAACTACTAATTGCTCCACTAACCATGCTAACCTCTTAGTGATAATTGTGTCACATGGATCCTTGGCCATCACTAATCCTTGGCTTCAAGAGACGATACAAAGTATGGCCCATAAGATTGTTCTTCTACATTCAAACAATACATCTGTTGGCCCAGAGGCCTTCCACTCTAGTTTTGATGATGATTAACTCATGTAGTTATAGTTTACTAATAATCTTGTGAATTTAATTTCAGATATTTAACCAAGATACTAGTAGGTGATTAGCTTCAACAAAGGTGTTTTGGAGCTTTCACATAGTGATTCAAGAGCCCGAGCGTCAAGTTCTTCTCTAGCACTCGTTTGGAGTCAAGCTCGGTGGATCACGTTTGGATCGAGTCAACTTGGAGACGGCGCTCTACAAGAAGACCTCGATTTGTTTTAGAATAGTTGTTTTTATTGTTAAAGATTAGATAGTGTGATATGCTCAAGTTCACAATACACACACTTATTTAAGTTTCATGTTTCGATTTTTGGTTTTTGGTTTAACCGATCTTGGTTTTCATGAAAAGATAGAATCAAAACAAGTTTACATGGTTTAATGTATATTAGATTTGTTCTATATACATGTATGCTTCAACTATTTGAACAAACTTAGTTTGATAGTCTATTTCATGAGTTTGGAGTTTTGATATTTTAACAAAACTTATTTTCAGATTTAAAGTCAAAAACATTGATATATATCTTTATATGTATATTAGATTATATCCATATACTATATGCCTCAAAGTTGTTTCAATATCATGTTTTTGTATTTGGATGAGCTTTGGACAAAACGATTTTCCATTTCAAAAATCCAAGTTTTGGAAAATACGGAATTTGGTTTTCGGCAAAATTTCTAAGTCACAAAATTGATTCAAATGGTTTGAAATATGTGTTGAATTTTTTCATACATGTTTATATTTCAAAGATAATATAAGAACTTATTTTTGTGGATTTTTAGAGATTTTATGGGATTTTATTTAAGTCAAAAAGCCAAGTTTTCTTTACCTATAAATCCCTGTTCTGGCTTCTGCCGGTCAACCGAGTTAGGAGTCGGTCAACCGAGTCGGTCGACTGACGTGCATAGACGTGCAAGCCAGCTCTGGCTGGAGGGCCGTTCGATCGAGTCGGTCGACCGGCAGAGAGCTCTGCTCTCTGTTCCAGGCTACGGTCGACCAGGCCGGTCGACCGCTGCCCTAACGGTCAGCAATTTGACCATTGGCGGTCGACCGACAGCCTTCCAGGCTGCTGACTGGACCCCAACGGCTAGTTTTCTTTTGGCCTATAAATTAGGGGTTCTAGGGACTGTTTTTAAGAAGATTTTTAGAGAGAAAAATTTCTTACTTCTTAAGTGTTTTTCAGCAAAAAGTTTTTGGGTTCAAAATTCTTATTCTCTATTTGTTTTTAAAGTGTTTGATAATTCAAAGAAAATAGTCTTTTGAGAATTGGTTTTTGATCTAAAAATTTTATTTCTATTTGGAGTTTTTCCCAAGTGATTCTCTTTGTTCAAAACACTTTATTTTCTCACACTTGAGCTCATCTATCTATCCTATCTATTAGGATCATTGTTTTGTGAGAAAGATATAGTTTGTGGTTGTTGATACCACCAAGTTGTAAACTTCCATCATTGTGATATCCCTCTAGTGAGAGGTGATTGAGTTGGTCTCCCTCTATTGTGAGGTGATAGTGGAAGTGGTGTTTGGCTCTCTCTAGTGAGAGGTGGAGATTGTGTTTAACTCCCTCTAGTGAGAGGTGGAGTTTGTGTTGGAATCCCTCAAGTGTGAGGTGATTGATTTGTATTGGCTAAGTGCCTACCCCTCTTATGTGAGGTGGTTTTTGTGTTGGTTGTGCCTTGCCTCTGTGAGAGATTGTATTCGGTTGAGAGAGGAGATGTGTACTCCCTGTTATTATATTGCCCCAAATCCTCAGTGGAGGTTCCTTGTATGGGAGTCCTGTGTGGACAAGTTAGGGGAAATCCTTCTGTGTGAAGGTGGGGACGTAGAGCTATGTGCTCGAACCTCGAAACATATCCGTGTGTTAGCGTTTGATCCACTTTTTCTAACTCTCTCTCTTTTATATTGTGCCTTGCATCATTTCATATTGCTCATTCATATATTATATGCTTGGCTTGTTTGTGTGTGCCTCACATGTGTTTAACCACGAGAGCTTCATATAGCACCTCAACTCTTATTCAGAGGAATCAAGAGGAGTTAGTCCAGAGTCCTTCACCGAGAATTCGGCTACACTCGTTGGTTACATTAAGTCTGTTGCAATTTAGTTTTTAATTTCCGCATTATTGTTCATAAATTAGCCGTACACCTATTCACCCCCCCTCTAGGTGTACTTACAACATCCATACCACATAAAAAGTTGCAAGCTACTATTAAATTATTAAAACCGGTTAGAGGTAAGCATGAAATAAAGTTAGCATTTGCAAGTTAGCAAGTTAGTGGGTTAGGTGTTAGAAATGTTAGAATGTTAGAATCCATCATCATGAGCCATCAATGACTCTTGCAAGAGCAAGATTTGTAGAGGCTAATAGATTCATGCAGATTATCAAGTAAGTGGTTAGATGCTTAGTGGTTAGTAGTTAGATTGCCATGAGAAGAAAAATTAGCTAAGCATTATGTATAAAATGGAGAAGATTACAATGGAGAAGAAAGGAGACACCTTTACATAGATTGTCAACATCTATTACATCAATCTCTCTCTTTCTCTCTCTGAATCTCTCAACTCTACTATAAAATCTAAAAATGAACTAAAAATACAAAAGAAAAGAAGAAGAACACCTACACTACACTACACTAAAAATAAAAAACCTAGCCTAAATCCAAAATTGCTTGTGTTTTGGCAAAACCCTGTAGTATTTATAGGCAAAGGGGGCTTGTAGAAGACGAGACGAGGCCACGCGTCGAAGATCGACGCGTGGCCCCACCAAACTGCCCGCGTTTCTATGGCAAAATCAGGGACTTAGGTCCTTGGTTTTAGCGAGGAACTTCCCATCACTTCTAGGACCATCTTGGTATATTCGCATTTTGGTATTTTTTCCCGGATATTCGTCTGACGTGCGCAAAGGTCTAGATTCAATGCATCTTCTAAAAGTTCCCTTACCTAGCCTCCAAGAATTGTGGATTTAATTACCCAAAAATGAGTTTAATTAAGCTCTTATTACCCTTTGGCCATTGGACTCTTGATTTATCTGCAACGTAGACCAAAACACAATTAGAAATGATATTTTATTCATAAATTGGTAAGGAATGCGATATAATAATGCATAATTGTAGACAAATCACACCCCCACACTTATCTTTTGCTCGCCCCGAGCAAAACAAAAAAAAGAAAAACTATACTACAAATGTTATTACACCACTTTCACAGGTGACGCGATTGCACTGAGCGTGTTCAAAAAGCCGTTAAACCTCTAGGTTACCCCTAGAGGAGGAGTTTTGTCTGCTGAGGGTTTCAGCGGGTTGCACCCATAAAATCCATAAATAAAGAAGACAAATGTTAGTATTTTGAAAACACATTTTGAAAGAGAGACAAGTTTATAAAATATTTTTGTAAAAATATAAGTGATCTAAGATCATAAGTCTACCAAAAATTATTCTTTTTTAAACTTAGTCTCTATGCAAGATCTTGTTTTCAATTAAGGTAAGAATTCAAAATTGGGTTGAATTTATCCTTCATAAAACCTAGATAATATGCACTTTGTGATAGTGAAAACTTCTGGGATTTCAACTCTAACCATCAAGCCATTTATTTACACACACACACACACACACATATATTCTTCTTTTTTCTTCCTTTAGTTTTCTTAGGCTTTCTAGTTTAATACTCGGATAGTTAGCCTTTTACCGATAACTCCCATACCAGATGGTTTTAGGGCACCAGATGAGAAAACATCCCTTGGGTTTAAGGACTCGAGTAAACAAGGCCACAAAACTAAGGGGGATTATTTGTTTCTTTTGACCACCGTTAGGCATGAATAATCATACTTCTTGAGGCATAATTATCCAGCTTAATAAGTGATTTTTTATTCATTTATACCATATTATTTTTTCTTTTAATTTTATTTTTGCTTTATGACATTTTAGTTCTTTCTTTCCATCCCAAAAATGTGTAAGTGTGAAGTGCATACTATTTAAGGAAAAAAATTCAAGATAAAATTATCTCTCCAATTTATCTTACTTAGCCTATAATTTTAAATAAGATCCATTATTTTGACTAGGTTTAAGATGTCATAATTAAGGTTTCCTTAATTTCTAAGATCATCTTAATTTTCTTAAAAATAGATCAAAACTTTGTCTCTTGTTTTAAAAAGTTTTTAAAGAAAGGGAAAAAATTCCTATACAAAAGAGGAATTTTAAGAGGAAGTGAAAAATAAAGAAAATCTAAAAACTCTATGCTAGTAAACCCTCCCCCACACTTATCTCATGCATTGTTCTCAATGCATCGTGATGTATGTATGCATGAAACAAATAGAGGGAAGGAAAAAAATTATCTCTAGGTGGTGGTTCCGGTGGTGGTCTGATTGGTCCACGAAATGCATCCCATCCAATTTGCGTGGAGTCCAGAGGAATCCACCAGAGACCTCTAAAATACAACCCACTAGAATGATGTATATATGTATGATTTTTATTAAGAATTTAATCCTATCTAATTTTCAAAATTTCAAAATAATTTTAGAGTCAAATTTATCAAGACCCTTGTCCCAGAATGGAATGATTGATTTGGACTTAGGAAGTACAGGAACTAATACTGACTCAGAAAGAAGACTTAAGTCAAGTAAAGGTCCAGGAGTCGAGATTGGTTCAGAAAGTGGGTCCAAATCAAGAAGTTGAAATTCAAGTCCACATTCATTTCCCTATGATGAATATGACTTTCTAAGATTGGTGATTCAAGTTCAAGAATGACAGGTATGTGAATCAAAACTGACTCTAAAATGTTGCTCAAATTGGGTAACAAAACAGGAGTCAATATTTATTAGAAATTTAAACTGGATCACAAATTTGAGAATCGAAGTCACATTCCTCATTGAGTTCAATTCCATTAAAATGAGAACTTCCCAAGTTATCAATGAGACTTTCAAAAGTATGAAATTGGTCAAGTTCAATAAGATTGTTGATTCAATTTCACAATGGACTGGTGATCGTACACATATTTTGCATTCTTTTCATTATACTCCTACATTTATCGTGTAATAAATCTGCTAATTTCTTTGTCTTAAATATCTATTTTGTAGAAGATAATAATGAAGAGAAAGAGGATTAAATCAAATAAATAGCAGTTAAAATCAGATTTAACTGGATCTATTTGGTTAACTAAGGATGATCCCAGATCTACTTAGAACAAATCAAAGATTGAGGCAAATGTTCTACTGAAGATCAGAGCAAATCAGAAAAATAACACCAAATGAAAATCGATAAAATTCAAATTTCTATAAATTCATTTTAGTAGCTAAAGATCAACCGAGGATAATATCAAATACAGAGAGATAAATGGATAGAGAGAAGATCAAAAGATGAGATGAAGCAAGTTTGACTCAGATTCTGACTGGATATATTTTAGTATTTGAATCATAACTTTCGCTACTGAATCTCAAATCTGATGATTCAAGATGATCCAGAAAGAAGACTTACAGGGCTACAACTCTATATTAATCACTATTTCTAATTCTATTATTTAATAAGTGAATTCAGTAATCAACATGTCAGCAAGCTGCAGATTAGAACTGATTATCCACATCAAATTAAGTTTGGAGATAAGGAGAAGATTCAAATCAGAAATATCTAGCTTTTCCTATCTTCATACTCCACTAACCTCTGCATTTCTTCTATAAATACCTGCAATCTCAAAGGTAAAAGGGAAGGACCATGCGGAGATAGGATTTAGTCTAGTTTTTCATTCTTTGTAGTGCAGGGCTTTGTTTTTCTTTTCATATAATTTTTAGTTCTAATTTATGTAAATCAGAGGAGATCAGAGTTTCATAGGAGAACGAAAACGAAGCTTGTGCTGAGAGTGACACCGAAGTAAGATTTCCTTCTTTTCTCTTATTGTTATAAAATCGAATCTGTAGTTCCCTTTTGTATGTACTTTATTTTTGTGTTCTTCTTCTTCTTCTCTACTTTTCTTCTTTTGGTACAATTATTATCCAAGTGAGTCTAAAAGCATCGAAAGAGCCTTGCCTTTGCGAGTGCCACCGATAGCCCATGATGATGGATTTTGAGTTTCATTCTATATCACTTCATACTTGCAACATCTTGATGATATAATGTGGAGGAAACAGGAATCAACTCTTATGGGCTATATGTTGATCGCCTCACTTCAAGGTAACATCATTGCAAAAGATTCAAGGTAAGCATTTGGCCAAAAGAAGTAAGTAATTTTTAGTTTTCTTTCTTTTAATCATTTAGTTTAGAACACCACAATCCACCAAATCTTTTATCACTTTTTTTCAATCTCATTTGTACAAATCACTTCTTATTTCTCCACCTTCTTATTCTACCACTTTCTTTCTAACTCAACTTTAACTCAATTTTCCCTTTTTCTTTTAAAGAACTAAAGAAGAAGTTTAACCAAACTTTGTATCTTAAAAGAAGACTTACTAAAAAAGCTTCCATCGCTAGTCCCTCCTTGTGGATCACGACCTGCATAGCCACTTCCTATCGCGGTAGAATTGAGCACTTGCACATCTCTATTTTAAAGTTCTGAAATTCTATATTTTGTATGCAAGTAGAACCTCAATCAACTGGCACTGGATCCAATACTGACTCGGGAAAAGGCTTGAATTCAGGTAAAAATACCTTAGTCAATATTAAATTAGGAAGTGAAATTTAATTACCAAGTTGAAGTTCAGGATTATATTCATGCTCAAGTACTTTTTCAGGAAAAGGATAATTTGCCAAAATGTCAATGGGATTTTTTACATTTGAAGTTTGGACAAGTTCAGATGGGTGTTCTAAAAATGAATCTTGGTATCCAAAATGACAAGAGTCCTGGGTCAGATCAATAGAGTTAGGGATAGCTGGATTGGTCAAAGGTTGATAAGATAGAGTTTCCTCATTCCTATAAATGATAACCAATTGACTCAATTGTGTTTCCAACCTATTGATAGACTGGGTAGAAGATTTTTGAAATTGCAGTGCGGACTCTTGCAAGACTTCTATACTCTTTTCTCGATGTGATGTTTTTTCAAGTGGATGCTCTAGAATGGGAGTGTAAGAATCTTGTTTACCAAAACAACTAGAGTCATGGGCCAATTGATAGAGTTAAAGATATTTAGATTGGTCAAAAGTTGAGAAGATAGAGTTTTTTCGTTCTTATAAATGTTGATCAATTGACTCAATTGTGTTTCCAATCTATCAATAGACTGAGAAGAAGATTTTTAAAATTATAATGCGGACTCCTGCAAGATTTCTATACTTTTTCTAGACTTGATTTTTCTGCAAATGGATGTTCCAGAAATGGAGTATAAGAATCTTGGTTTTGGAAAGATAGTGAAGATTATGAGTCCAACATGTTTTAAGATTGAAGTTTGGACTCACGCAAGAGTTCCTTACACGTTTCCAGGGCAGATGGTTGTTCATTATGAGGAGGTGGAACTAAGTAAGACTCTTGAAAATATTATGGAATTGGAGAGGCCATCATTTTCTGAAATTGTCGCTCAGCCTCTTGTAAGTTGATTTCTATACTCTTTTCTAACTCGGATTTTTCTTCAATGGGAGGTTCAGGAAAAGAAGTATAGGAAGCAAAATTGGGAAATAAAGATTGTGGAAATTGTGAAAAATATTGATAAGGTGGTGGAAAATTGGATTCGGGGGAGGTGAATCCCCATTGACTCTGTGAAGAGTTGAAATTATTTTGAAAATTATAGTCATGAGATTGGGGGTATGGGTTGTATTAATTCGGATAAGTCCAACTCGGGTATTTGGTTGGTCATATTGTAAAAAGCCGGGTTGGAATTATCCGAATCAAATGGGGTCAGTGCAAAATATGGATTCATATTAGGATTGAAAGAATTGTTATTGTTGAATTCCATTTTATAAACAATCACAAACAAAAAATAAAAAGCAAACAACAAATAAAACAAAAAGAAAAAATTAAAACCAAACCCATATTAAGGTTAACCTAGACGACTCCTAACTGGTCGATTACCTGGGGGAGGTTGTTGCTTGAATCCGACCACAAGCTAATCGGCCAGGTAGGGGCAAAATACGGTGAGAGGTATCCGTGCGTAAGCAACGAACCTTAATTATGCCAAATCACGGTATATTTGAGGCGTAATCTCTTAATCCCAACCTTAGACACTGATTTCGCAAGAGTAAGATTCAAAATAAGTTCCACCCTCAGTCAATCTCTTAATGAGTCCGAGATGTTCCTAGGGCCAACGTCTATTAACTTTTATTAAGTCTTGGGTTGTGTGAGTGGGGAGGTGATTTTTGGGCTTAGGAAGGGTAATGAAATCCCCACCTTATCTTGTATTGAGTTATGCCGTTAAGTCCAATTCGTGCAAGTGTGCAATATAGATAAGAATATAACACAAAGCGATAAATCACCCACGTGTTTGTCCTATGCTATATGCAATGCCATATGTACACCTCAATCCAGATCACAACAACAGAACAAAATACAGTATATTAGAATTAAAATTGACACGTGCCAAATGCAAATGTCTAAACCGTTTTAAAAGTATCCAAAATATCGTATTTTAGTTCTTTAGTTTATTGCAATGTGTAGGCAATCAAAGCAGAAATTTGGCAGCAAAATACAACAATATATGCAACTTGTAAATTCCCTGCAACAGACAAAGCACAATTGCCACAAAAGTGCCGCGTTCTCGTGGCTTTACTTTAATTTCCACGGCAAAGTTTTTGAAGCAGGGTCCATGCTTTCTAGAGTAGGGACATGCAAGTAAAAGAAGAGTTCTGCTATGTTCAATTTCTGCAAAAATTAACATGCACACAAAAACAGAGAAGATAATGTTAACAAAAACGTGAAAACAAAACCATTCCCGTCCCCGGCAACGGCGCTAAAAATTTGATCGGAGCGGAACCAGCACTCAAAAACGTGTGTTTTATGAAATCAATGAAATTGCGTATGTTCTAATTGAAAACACCTAGAGGGGGGGTGAATAGGTGTAAATGCTAATATAGAAACTAAATGCGGAAGCTTAAAAACTATTTTGCACAAACTTAATACAACCAACAACTGTAGCCGAATTCCCCGTGAAGGGCTCTGGACTAACTCCTCTTGATTCCCTAGATAAGGGTTGAGGTGCTATATGAAGCTCTTGTGGTTAAGTATAAGTGAGGCACACACACAAGCAAGCCAAGCATACAGGATGAACAATATGAAATAATGCAAGGCACAAATGCAAGCAATAAGATATGAATGAATGAATGATGCTTTGCACAAATAAAGAGAGAGAGAGAGAGAGAGAGAGAGAGAGAGAGAGAGAGAGAGATGGTTTAGAGGCAATGGATCAAACGCAAACACAATGATATGTTTCGAGGTTCGAGCTCCTAGCTCTACGTCCCCGCCTTCACCGAGAAGGATTTCTAATCCACTAAGGAGTACCGAACTCCTCTCTCAACCTTACAACCTCCAATGAGGTAATACAACCAATCCACCTCTACCGAAGAGGGATGAGGCCCGTAGCCAAACAACCAATCTCCACCTCTCACTAGAGGGAGCAAATACCACTCCGATCAACCTCTACCAAAGAGGGATACAACAAGTCAAGGAGGGTTTACAACAAGTGATCACAAAAGATCACAAACTCTATCTCTTTTCCCACAAATAAAATGATCCTATAGAATAGGATAGATGATAGCTCAAGTGTGGAAAACTAGGTGTTTGGAAAACAAAAACTCAAAGAAATAATCTTGGAAAAACTCTTGAAGATAATAGAAATGAAGAACAAACACGAATCTCCCAAAATACTATTTTCTTTGATTTTTTTCCAAAAACCTAAAACAAATAAGATAAATCTTTTTGGCACAAAACTCTTTTGAAAACTTATTTAAAACATTAGAGAAAGTCAGGAAATTTTGGCTCTAAAAATCTTAGTTAAAATCCCCAAGAAATGGGGTATATATAGGCTCCCCAAGAAACTAGCCGTTAGGCTGATCTGTCAGCCTGACAGGCTGGCGGTCGACCGGCCGGTGGACCGCCAACAGTCATAAATATGACCGTTGGAGCAGCTCGGTCGACCGCAGATTTACAGAGAGCAAACCTCTCTGTCCGGTCGACCTGTCCAGTTCCATGGCCAGACGTGCACGGACCTGTGCACGTCGGTCGACCGACCGGTTGACCGGCTCTCGAATACGGTCGACCGGCCCGGTCGACCGCCAGGGCCTGGCAGCCAATATTCTGGGTCAGAAAAACATGTTAAAAATATTTATACAAAATCTTGTAAATCTTGTAAAAATTCCCAAAAATAGTTTTAACATTTTGCATTGATATACAAACAAGTGATAAAAATTTCAACTCAAATATCAAGCAAATTAAACCATTTTTGTGTCTTATCATTTTTACTAAAAGCCAAAAACTGTATTTCATCAAACTTAGATTTTTTTTCATAGGAAATCTGATTTTTCCTAAGAACTTATTGAAATACAAAAACATGATATTTAAATACATTGAAGCATATTGCATATGGACATAAGTCCAATATACATAAAACATATATATATCATAGTTTTTGTCATTAAATCCAAAAATATGTTTTGTTAAAATACCAAAACATAAAACTACATGAATGTTTTGTTAAAAATACCAAAACATAAAACTACATGAATAGATATGTCAAACTAAGTTTGTATAAGGCATGAAGCATGTATGTATATAGAAAACATCTAATATACATAGAAACAAAGTAAACTTGTTTTGATCAATCTATTCATGAAAACTAATTCCAAAACGTAAAACTTGTGTGTGTATTGTGCACTTGAGCATATCAACTATTCTAAGCTTTACACATGGATCTAAACATACTAAACTAAAACTATAGATACCTAAGTCTTCTTGACGATCTTCATCTTCAAGTTGACTCGATCCAAACTGTGATCCACGAGCTAGGCTATGTATCATCATGAAGCTCGGGCCCTGAAATCACTAAGTGAAGCTTCCAAACTCCTCTTTTTGAAGCAATCACCAGCTAATATCTTGTTGAATGATCTGAAACTAAAATCACAAGATTCCTAGTAAACTTAACTACATGAGTTAATCAACATCAAAACTAGAGTGGAAGGCCTCTGGGCCAACAATCTCCCCCTTTTTGATGATGACAAAACTCATGGAGTTATATATGCATGGATTAAAGTTAAGCTTCAAAGAAGCTCCCCTTAACTCATGCATAGCAAAGAAACATAAATATATGCAATGAATGCTAAACATATAAATGCATAGTCATGCATAAAGCAATAAAACTTGTTCTTATATCAATTGAAATCGCTCTGATGCCAATTAAAAGTTTCAAAAAATAAAACATGCTCTAGATACCAATTAAAACATCTAGATACCAATTAAAACATGTTCTAGATACCAATTAAAACATGTTCTAGATACCAATTAAACTTAATATATACAAAACATAAATATGCATCATATAAACTCAAATTCTTCTCCCCCTTTTTGTCAATCATCAATAAAGGGGTAAAAACTAAAAACAATTCAATGAAATCTTCTCCCCCTTTTTGTTCGAAACCAAGAATCAACAAGAGGGTTAAAAACAAATAAAAACATTGTTCTCCCCCTTTTTATCTAAAACAAAAAATATCAATAAGGGGTTACAATCAATTAAGATATCAATTAAAAATATGTCAAGGTAGCATCTTGATATCAATTGAAAGTGAACATGGATCAATAAATGGTATATGTGATATACATTCATGAAGAGGAAGATGTGAAGCTTCCCTACATAAATACATTACATGAAGGAGGGATGACAAACCCTAATTCATATAACGTACAATATGCAAATGCATAAAAGGAGATGTGAAGCTCCCACTGCACACGTGTACCACATAAAGAAGAGTTGTCAAGCTCCTCAATACAAGATACACTCATCATGAATCTATATGTAGAAGAGATGTTAAGCTCTCCTTGCATATAGGCAATATAAATCAAAACTTTTGAATATTTTCTTTAAACAAAATTTTTATTTTTGATATCAATTTTGAAAACAATAACCAAACTTATTGATACCAATTTAAACACATTCAAATAAACATCTTGATATCAAAATAAAGTATTTTTCTTTTTTGAGCATATGATATCACTTTAAATTTTTTTTATTTTCTATCATAAAGTAAGGGAGTGTAAAAACAAATACCAATTGAAATATGAAAATCGAATTTTCTCCCCCTTTATGAAATACCAATAAAACACATGCATAAGCTTGTTTTAAGAATACCAATTGAAAACTAGTCAATTGAAACATGATAATCATTAGAAATTAAAGCTTATCCATAAAACATATATATGTATGAAATATTAGATACCAATTGAAATTGATACCACTTGAATTGAAAGCATACATACATACAAAAATATGAGTATACAAGTAAATCAAAATTGATACCAATTGAAAGAATTCAATGATACCAATTGAAACAACAATAATAGCAAGTATATACCTCATATTAAAACGAAGAATACGAACTAGTTAAAATGAAAAAATTTGTTAACTAGTACGAAATTCTTCAAGCAAGGAATAAAAATAAATTATTTTTCATAAAACACATGTAAATCACATGTTCACTAAAACACTCAAAATCCATAAAGCTCATACATACTCATGAAAACATGCTCATGAGAAACATTTTTTAAAAAATTGGTGAGTGTATAAGTATAATGTGAAACATGGCATCATGAAAGTATTCAATTAAGCTCAATATTTCTTGAAAAACATGAAAACCATCAAAAATTATTTAATCTTCAAGGTATATGTATGTTTTGACAACACAAAAAGTATACATACATATCCCTAAACACAATTGAGTCCATAATAAAAATTTGCATGAAAAGCAAATGACTCAAGGGGTATACATGTATATCTTAAAGTTTGGCAAAATGGACATATACATGAAGTTAAACATATAAACATAAAATAAATTCAAAAATGGGAATACAAGTTTAAAATGCATGAATCATCAAAACTAGACTATACTAGCACATTTAATGGGAACAAATAAGCATTCAAGCACAAACATATATAGATTTATTTGTGGCCCACTATATGTACAAGTATAAATCCTAGTCTTAATGAAAACTAACATCTAAATAAGTAATCAAAGCAAGATAAACATCAACATGATAAACATAAACATGATTATTATGTAAATTCACATGTTATTAGACTATGATATATATTATAGCTAAACAATGGTGCGAACACAAAAATAATAAGCCATATGAACATGGGTGTCTCAAAATTCTATACATGCATATCAAGGATCTAATAATCATGTTATTTAACATAATAATCAAAACATAAAACATCAAAAACTAAAATCATAAACATATGATCATTATATATGTGCATGTGCATTAGATCTAGGACATACATATTAGTTAAAAACAAGGTGAGAACACATATAAATAGATCCATATCAAACATGGGTGTCTCAAATAACTAAACATGTATATCACTAATCTAATAAACATAGCACAAGCATAATGAATTATAAAACAAGACATGCTATAAAATGATGAACATGAAAGGCATGCAAATAATAAAAGGGAGTTAGAGATCGATACCAAAACCAATGAAGGCACCTCTCTAGTTCTCCAAACCAAGGTGGTCCTCCCACCAAACTTCCCTTGAAAGTGATGCATCTAATTAATTTCCATGAAGCTCGGAACGCATCCACTCCAAGGTACCTATACTCTCACGTCATGTGAGAGCCCACACGTACATCAAAAACAAGAGGGGTGGTCTTTGGTACCCATACTCTTTTGGGTCCATGGGGGTTAGTACATTCTCTAACCAAACAAATTTATTTGCTAAATTTGAAACATGTATCCTATCATAACAAAATTTAGCAAGGTGGCCCTTATGTCCACAATGTGTACAAGTGTACACATGAGCATAAAGTGATGATGGTGGTGACCGTGGGAAGCATGTGTATGCCGTGGAGGGTGTGCATGCATAGATAGAACTTGCTTCTTTTGGAACAAAGATTCCAATCGTGTATGGCTCTTGGCACAATGGCTCAAAGTAGAGTCCAAACAATCTACTCTCTTCTTTAACAAACATATATCATCATTAATCTTAGAAGAAGAGGTACATACAATAGGTAGACTAGATGAAGAAGCTACATTAGCATGGCAAACATGTGCATCAATCTTATTTTGCAAAGAAACATTTTTCTCTAAACAAACATTTAAATCATTTGAAATAAAATTTATTTTATTTTTCAAAGCAACATTCTACTTTAAAACAAAATCAATTTTTGAAGTTAAAATTTTATTTTTCTTCAAAACATTTTCACAATCATTCTTATTTTCCAGAAACTCATTTTCTTTTAATGCAAGATCTAGTTGAGATTTCAATGAATCCCTCTCATTGGAAATCTCCTCCTTTTCTTGCAAAACATTGTTAAGTCTAGAAATTAAATTTTTATTTTCATTGTTAAGGCCTAGTCTTTTCTTCTTTTAAATATTATA